>CAJNIZ010041324.1:5704-52892 GCA_905231905.1 Symbiodinium pilosum
GGTGGGGGGTCCACCTAAACTATAAGGATCCACTCCGTCAGTCCTAGCTAACCAACGGCCAGTAAAGCATGAAAGCCCTTCGGCCCGGAGGCCCTAATGAAGCCGCGCGGCTTAGGCTTTCCCTAAGGGTCCAAGGACCCAAATAATGGGGCTTTAGGGGTTTAGGGTTTGGGGTCAAGGGGCCCAGGACCCAAATAATTGGGTTTTAGGGCCCAAATACTACAATATTAGCGATATTTGGGCCCTAAAACCCTTTTATTTGGGTCCTTGAACCCTTAGGGTTTTACGTTACCTGAACCCCCCGAAAGTATACAGGATCATAGCTTTTTTTTGGCTATGGTTTACTTACTTCGAGGGTCCAGCACCAGTTACATAAGATACCTGAACTAGTGTAAGTGTAAGTCCCAACGTCTGGGTTTTCGCTAAAAGGAATATATATATATATATGAGCCATAATCCAAACTCCTTAAAGGGGGTTTATTGGGGATTATATAGGGGACTACTATGGGGGTTATTAAGGGGGATACTAGGAGTTTAGACTATGGCTCAAATGCATATAGAGGGTGGTGCAAATATTTCTTCCATCCACCGTTTAATACGAAACAGCAACACAAGCATTGGGGGCTCAAGCATCCAGCACTTGCGAGCTTTCTGAGAGGATGCCAAGACGTGGCTCGCATGAGTTGCATTATCAGACTTGGGGTAGTATGCCAAACATGAATACAGAGTAGGATTACGTATTTGTGTTGCTTCTGTTCTTCTACGGCAAGAACGTAACCTTACTTACCCTAACGGTCCAAAGATCCAAATAATAGGGGTTTAGGGCCCAAATATTACGTAATATTATAGTATTTGGGCCCTAAAACCCTTTTATTTGGGTCCTGGGGACCTTAACCCGAAACCCTAAAACCCTAAAGCCCTATTATGGGTTAGTTAAACATCAGCTCGTTTGTTCTCATGGGGCAGTCTTGCAGTGCAGGCTGCAGAGGCGGAGAGATCCCATTGCGAGCAAGTAAGTGCCTAGACCCCAAAAGTATGTCAGATAATGGCCTTTTAGGCTGTTTTTGAGGGTTTAGTGCTATTATTTACCTGCTTTGCGGGTAGCTGTTTTTGAGGGTTTCGGGCTATTTGTTTACCTACTTTGGGGGTCCAGGTAGACTTAAGGGGTCTCGTTTGACGCAACCATCGCATGGTTCTACCTCATATCAGCACAGACACTTTGAGATGTTGGCACTAAGTTGCTGGCCACCCCAAACCCTAAACCGAGTGTCCTCGGCTTGGTTTTTACATAGCATTCAGGTGCTTAGGCCACACTCCAGGTCAGATTCACACCCTTCCAACCCCAAGCTTCCAGATCTCCGAAAGCTCAAACAATGTGAACCCATGATTAACGAACACCCTCCTTTTAAGGGCCTTAATATTAGGATCCCCATTATAATCCGTTCTGCGGGGAGGAGGTTTATTAACCAGGGGTCTACATTATTCCATGATAGTCAAGACTTCAGCATGTAACTTACAGGGTTTAGGGCTTCCCTGTTTCGATCCCAAATCTCAGCGCCTCCCCCCTGCACGGCTCCTTGCTCCAGGAAGCTCTTGCTGCTGCGGTTCCAGGCTCCGCATTCCTTCATTTGAGCTAAGGGTTTAGGGTTTAGGATTTAGGGTTAGTGCTTTTTGTAAAAGGAACCCTTACAAGAGACCCATATACAATGTGGACTCATAAGTAAAGATCTACCTAAATCCTCTCTAAGGCCTGTCGAAAGTCCCAATAGCGTCTACTAAAATAGGAGCCCCATATCCTAAGCCTTCCAACTACAACAGTAGAAGGGCTCAGGATTTAGGGCTTAGGACCCTAGACCCTGAGCCCTAAACCAGCAGAAGGGGAGATTTAGTTCTTGATTCTTCCCCACCCCTTACTATACAATATGTCCCCCATTGTACAAGATCTCTTATGGGGAACCTTCAATATTAGGGGTTGGGGAGGGATGTTTCATATCAGCAGCCCTAAACCCTAAAACCTAAGCCCTAGAGGATTGCCATGTGGAAGTGGCATCAGGTTGCCGCCTCGTAGGCGTGTAATTGTAGATCAAGCATGACTGCGCTGCGAAGCAGATCGGTTTAGGGTTTAGGGGCACAATCACCCAAAGCTACACTGTGGGCAAGATGGTGGCACATGGGGCGCTCTTACAAAGCGCCAGCATTCACAAGTAAATGGTAAATTCGTTAAATAGGGGGACCCCACTATAGACCCCAAAATACTATAGTCCTTATTATGGGGACCCCCAAAATGGTACCCCTAATTTTGGGAAACCCTAAACCCTATAAACCCCTATATATTCCCAGTTTCCATTTCATTTTCCATTTTCTTTTCCATTTGATTCTCCATTATAGGGATATAATAACGCCATGAACCTCCAGGCAGTTGCTTGATGCTTGCTGCCCAGTTCCAACTCATAGACGCCGAGTCGAAGACTTCCCGAACCCAAAGAGTTCCAGGTATCTGCATGCCTTAAGCGTCCAAGTTCCTTTAAAGGGGCTATATATAGGGATATTTAGGGTTTAGGGTTTAAGGTTTGGGGTTTAGGGTTTAAGTACCTAATAGTCATATACTTACCCAACACCTGTACTATAATTACTATTACCCAAAGCCCAAGTACCTAATTATCGGGTACTTGGACCCTCTGGGATGGTAGATCCTAGGCGGCTAAAAGCCTTTACAGGAACACGTGTGGGCCTCAGATATGTACTTCGTCTAATACCTGGATGCTTTGAAGTGACCTGAAGCCGAAGTTCCTAAAACCTCTATTGAGACCGCCTGGGGGACTTAGTAAGTAGGTTAATACTGGGGATATCTGGGACTATTATGTGGCCTAAAGGGATTATAAGTGCACTGTCCCAAGTCGCCCCCACTCCACGAAAGAACCCTCAACTTAAAACCCTAAACCCGAAGCCCTAAACCCTTGACCTCCTACCTCTCCTAAACCCTAGCCCTGAATCCTAAACCCTAAACCCCCTCAACCCTAAACCTCCTTAACCCTAAGCCTCCTAACCCCAAACGCTCCAAAGCCTAGATCCTAAATCTCCTGCGCCTAAACCCCCAAACATCCTCAACCCTAAGCCCCCGAACCCCCGCAAACCCTAATTCCTCAGACGCCTAAACACCCTGAACCCTAAACCCTGAATCCTAAATGCTAAACCCTGCTGCAAGGGGAGGAGACCTTGCTTCATATCTCGCTCTGAGCCAGCGACGTTCCAATGGATATCTTTTGAAACCTCAGGGGTTTAGGGGTTAAGGGGTTTAGATATAAGGGTTCAGCTGTTTGATATGAGGGTCTAAGGTTTAGATATTAGGATTTAGAGGTTAGATATTAGGGCATTATAACCCTAAACCCTAAGCCCTAAACACGAAACCTTAGGTTTAGAGATTAGGGCTTAGACGTTGGGATTTAGGGGTTAGGGTTTAGAGCTTAGGGTTCAGAGCTAAGGCTTCAGGGTTTAGGGTTTAGGGTTTAGGGTTGAGGGTTTTGGCTTTTGGGTTCGGGGTTCAAGATTGAGGGTTTAGGGTTCAGGGTTGAGGGTTTTGCCATGAGGGTTTGTCAGATTTTTGTTGAGGGGTTGGGGTTAAGGGGTTCGTCTTCAGGGGCTGGATCATGTTTGCTCCATGGTCTTTTGGGAACAGTGGTTTTTGACCAACCCCCTCAGAGTTCAGGGTAGACCTTAGTCTAGGGTTCAGGGTTGATGGTTTAGGGTCTAGGTTTAGATTTAGAGATTTACGTGTTTAGTGTGTGTGTGTGTGTATGTTTTTTTTGGGGGCGGCGGTGTGGGGAGGGGGGGCGGTGGGGGCGACGGCCTACACCCTAAACTTTGCTAGCTTTGCTAGGGTTTAGAAGCCTACATATTTGGGACCTACATTAAGGGTTTAGGGCCTCAGGGGTCCAGGGTCTCTTGTAGGGATGTCGAGTAAAGCCTTTTTTCCTATTTGGCGTCCTCAGCTCTTATGTAAAGGTAAAGTACAAAAAATGTTCTCAGTCCCTTGCGTATGGTTAAGTTTCGGTTATAACAGATATCTTCAAAACAACCCAAAACCCTAAACCGTTACATCTACACTGGACCTTCAAGACAGGGCCTAAGGTTAGCTCAGCTTTCCCATTGCGCAACGTCGGAGGGGAGCGGTACGCGTTTCAAGCCGGTGTGGCTCGACAACCAGCACGCAAGAATAGACGCAGAGCCCTAACATGAGTAATTTTTTGTACGACCTCCCAATAACTCTATAGATCCCAGTATACACATCATACCTACATGGGGCGCTAAAGTCTGTACATAGTACCTACATTGGGCTATTTGGATTCCTAGGGTATGGAAAACAAATTATAGCTTTTGATTGTGTCCCAGTACATTCTAAACCCTAAACCCTAAACCCTCAACTTTAAACCCTAAACTTCAAACCCTAAACCCTAAACTTTAAACCCTAAACCCTAAACCCACTTTAGGAGCAGCTCTGACTCATAAACACTAGGCTCCCTAAGCCCTCAACTAGGCAGTTAAAGGGGGGCCTCACCTCACCCTAAATGGTGGTTTATACAGGGAAGAGTACGAAAACAGTACCAAAAACGGCCTTAAATTGGGAATTGCAATTGTTGAAACGATGCCCCGAGGCAGCAAGCACACGACAAGCATGACTTCAAGGGAGGCTCCACAACTGTCAATCAGGGGTCGTTCTAAGCGTCGTGTTACATGCGGCCCCATGGGGAATACACTTCCTGAAAGAGAGGTCTCAACCAAAAGGTAACCTACCTTGCGGCCATTTTGGGGATTACCGTACCCTTCTTACGAAGCCCCCTTTACCCTCTAAGTAAAGACCACCCGAAAGACACACAAATTTTGTAGAATTGAAATGCCTCGACCTAAAAAAACTAGTACATAAGCCTTCCAAGATTTCCTGGTGTATATATAGATATATATATACACACCTGAAATATAAACCTGTTGGCCTATATGCTTCTTGTGTAGTACTGGGAGTGGTAGGATTCCAGGACGCGCTGGTTGCATCGAAGCCTTGAGGAAGCATGGAAAACGTACGGCAGTGTGAGACATCAGGCGTCTGTACGACTTAAGGTTTAATGTCTAGCGGCCAGTTTGAAGCAAGGGATAGAACAATTGTTCTTAAATCGTAGATGCCACCTGGACACTCCAAGCACAATGAAAGCTATAGATATAGAAGGGTTGTGATTATAACAACTGGGTTTGGGGGTTTACGGTTTCGGGTTTGAGGGTATATACTGAAGGTATGTAAAGGTCGCAAGAGGAATTGAGGGGGACATATGGGTTACAGTCTAAACTCCATAGAGAGGGCTTATATACGGGATCATATAGGGGAGTATTGTAGGCGTTATTAAGGGGGATACTAAGAGCTTAGGTTATGGCTCATATGGGAAATCTCCTCACAGTAGCTGTCCTTAAGGAGCTTGCGACTTTCTTTTACCCAACGTGTTAACTGCTGTTGTAATGATGAATGACCGAATATTCCACATTGCATGTAATGGTATCGTATTGGGGGTATTTAGTCTAATGTAGAGGTGGGGAATTTCATAGTTAGGGGAAGGGATTGTGATAGTGTTTTTTTTTTTGGGGGGGGGGGAGGGGGGGGGCAATGGCTACTATGGTCGTCTAAAGACTATGGCGGAATAGCACTGGCTATTCTTTGGGTCCGTTTGGGCTTTCCAAACTCTAAACCCTACTTGGAGGTCCATGGGACTTAGTAGCTGCTTATAACTGGGATTATAGTCCTACTTATATATAATTGAGGTAACCCCTAGAAGCCCAGTTAGGGGGATTATAACGAAGTAGAGTTATAAGCCCAGTTATTTGTACTTACTAATTCCCATGGGCCTCCAAGTAAACCCTAAAGCCTCCCTGGTTTTGGGGGAACTGGGTTGCGCGTCTAGGCCTCACAGTTCGGCGCTTAACAGGGCCCTCGGATGAAATTCATTTTCAGGTTTTTGTATGTTAATCGGCACGGGCTTCTCCACATCTGGAAGGTCTAGGTGAGCCCAGAAACAACACTTGGTCGTACTGTTTACAAAGACGTTTCCTACATGGAAGCGTCTCAATTTTCTCTTCAACCCTTACGAAAAGCTGCACAATTCCCTTGTACTCCCTCCAGATTATTATCCTAAACCTAAACCTTAAACCTTATGTCTTGCCTTCCCAAAGATCCCCTTCTTGCGAAACTTGAGGTCTTTAATCTTCATGGTTGGGGAGCCCGGGTAAGTGCCCATGCTGCTGTTTTCTCTTGGTACCTATCCTCAGGGTGTAGGGTTTAGGGATGCAGCTACAAACCTGGGAGTCCAAGGGCCCAAACATTAGGGCTTTAGGTCCCAAATGCTATTCAGGCCACAATATTTGGGCCCTAATACCCCATTATTTGAGTCCTTGGACCCTTATGGCAGTGTATTCCAGCAAAATTGGATGATGATTTGCTGAGTATGTGGGACCCTGTGCCTGATTGTCTCGTTGCATCGGCAGCCTTTGCGAAAGCCCACAGCATTGCCCAAAGTGGTGTGCAGTTCTCATTGCCCGTTCCCGCATTCAAAGCAGCCAACTATAGCAACGACAAACATGGGTTGCTGCGAGCACAGGTTCAGATGCTCTAAGTGTTTCTTAGCCCTCTTGCAGCGCTTGTTTCAGTGTACTCGGAAGATCAGGGTGGCCTGGCAAGTAGGCTAGCAATGGGAATAGCTGGGGTCATTATATAGGTTTATAGGGATTAACAGTATACAGATACTTACTAAGGCCCTCCCAGGAGGAAACCGTTTCGCCATTTCCGCTTATACATTGGCTTCGAAAGTGCTCAAGCCTGAGTATGTCCTGAACCCTAAACCTTAAACCCTAAACTCCAAATCCTAAACCTTAAACCCTTAACCCTAAACCCGTGCGACAACCCCGTCTGAAAGCCTGAAATAAACCCTTGACCGGTTTGGGTGTACGGCTTTTTATTCAGGGTCAATCAGGTTACATGTTTCTACTTAAAGACGCTACTTTTAGGGCTTTGGCTTCGGGTCTAGGACCACATAACTAGCTACACCCTACGGGTCCAAGGACCCAAACAATAGGGTTTCAGGGCCCAAATACTATCATATCAATGGTTTTGGGGCCCTAACACCCTGCTACTGGTCCTGTATCCCCCAATATATCCCTAGATATCCCCCTATAAGCCCTTTTAAAAGGGCCCCTACTCTTGGAGTCCTTGGACCAAACCTTGGACCCTTAGGGTACAACTTCAGGGGGCTTCTAGCCTCAGTCATCCCGGTTTAGGGTTTAGGGTTTGGGGTTTAGGGTCATCCGTATTCTGATCATCTTATAGCGAGGCTTAGAACTACCCAGATCCTAAACCCTAAACCCTAAACTCCACAAAAATGGAACCCCCCAAAAAATGACCTCGATTATTCCATTTGGGGAAACTGGGGGATTGCTAAACTCCAGAAATGGGACCCCCCAAATGACCCCCCATTATTACATTTGGGAGGTTCCATGTGTTTTTGGATCCTTGAGGTGGGTTTAGGGTTCAGGGTTTAGGGTGTAGGGTTTAGGGCCAAGCCCTAAACCCCTAAACCCTAAACCCCTGAACCCTAGACCCTAAACCCTAAACCCCTGAACCCGAAACCCCAAACCCTAAGGGTTTAGGGTTTAGGGGGCGCTCCGGGAAGTCATCAGAGACACAATTTTCCCCAAAAGGTTCCGAACGCAAGACTTAAAGACTTAAAGGGCCTGAAGAAATCCTTTAGCCACTTGGGTTTAGGGTTTAAGGTTTCAGGGTTTTAGGGTTTAAGGTTTTTGAGTTTAGGGTTTTAGGTTTTTGAGTTTTGGGTTTCAGGTTTTTGGGTTTAGGGTTTTGGGTTTTTGGGTTTAGGGTTTTAAGGTTTAGGGTTCAGGGTTGATAGCCAGTTGAATTAATTAGTGCTTGGGTGTTCCTCGTACCCTACAAAGCTGTCATTCATAAACTGTGAGTAGGTACTTGAGGTCCTTTGGGCATCTGCATCTGGGTGAGAGATGCTACGTCGCCAGGCCTCATCTTCAAAAAAAAGGAAAGCGCGGAATGCTTACTGACTTCAAATTAGAGGTTCCTTTAAAGGGGTTTATATAGGGTTTGATTTGGGAAGTCCATAGGATTTAGCGGTAGGACTTTCTTTCTTCGACCGCGCGGGATGTTTGTGGCGATGAGCGACTGTTGGCAGTCATCAAAGCGGGCGCGGCGTCTCTTTGCGGAGCTCCTTACTTGAGGCTCCGCGTTTGATTCATTCAGGAGTGGTATGTGATACCACCCTGATGTCGCTGGGTCGCACAAGATCAGCGACAGAAAGCCAGCTTACATGAGGTCATGCTGTAGCCTCGACCACCACGTCACAAACCACCACGTCACAAGTTCATTCATGTATAATCTAGACCCCCTGATTAATCAACCCCTTAGGGCCCTTCCCCTTAAGAAGGATTATGATAGGGGCACAATATTAAGGTCCTTAAAAGGTGGGATTTCATTATTAATCATGGGTCTACATTATGGCTGCCAGCCAGCCTGCAAGCATGATTTCTTCAGCCTGAACCAACATGCTGAAGTCTGTACATATATATATATATATACGCATATCACTTGGTTGTTTTTCATGTTTGTGCAGCATGGGCCCCTGCTGTTTGGGGGAGGTTTGTCAGGAAACCTTGGCGGATTAGTCCCCCGTCACGTGATTTTATGACACTTGCTGCTATCCAACAGGCCCTGGGGCCAAACCTAAACCCTACAACCTAAACCCCAAGCCATAGCCTAGCATTATGGTTTTCTTCGCCCGCATGTCCTACCATGTTGTATGAAAGTAGCCCCTCCTTGCGGCTATCTCGTCTACGCACTCGCAGCGGCTAGGGTTCAGGGCTCAGGGTTCAGGCTTTAGGGTTATGGTGCCAGGAGAGAGGACAACTGCTACGGTCCAGCAACATCTTTTGATTAAGGCGCACCTGCTCAAATACTATCAGAGCTGCGGTCAATGTTCGGGTTAAGTATAAAGGGACCCATGGGGGTAGATTTAGGGGTGCCCTTGCTAGTTTAGCATAGTCCCTAACATATTCCCTGGTAGGAACCCATGCCCATTATACATAGAAATATTGGCTGTAGCTTTTCTTTGTGGCCACGATAATAAACAGGAGTAGACATGAACACGTTGGGCTCTAAGCGGGTTTCCCCTACAACCATATGGCCCTCATGCTCCACCGGCAGCATTGAAGAGCTGTCATAGATTCCAAAGCCCCCGAAGATGAAATCGTACAGTCCTAACCAAACCATATGTACATGTCCCCATGCACAAACCCTAAACCCTAAATTATATCCATGCTTCTTATAGTTCCGTTTAGAAAAGCCGCAACAGTTGCTGCTCATCTGCTCTCAACCGCTGTCGCCTCCGCCGCTGCTGCTGCTTTGCTGGTGCCGGTGCTGGCCTTTTAGGGTTTAGGGTTTAGGTGCTGCTGCACCTGGTCCTGGTCCTGTTATTGGTGCTGCTGGCGGCGGCGGCGATGGTGGTGGCAGCCAAACAGTTGCAGAACAAATATTGTAGCTCCCCTAAATAGAGGGACCCCAATACAGTATAGACCCCCAAATACTCTAATCCTAATGATAGGGACCCCAAGATGGTACCCCTAATTTTGGGAAACTCCAATATCATTCCATCATACTGTAGGACCTCAAAACATGCAGAAAGACAGCTGCAACCTAGGACCCTAAACCTCAAGGCCTGGCACCCTAAACCCTAAATCCTAAACCTACCTAAACCCCAAAATAATAGCCCTAAACCCATAATAATAGCCCAAAAGGCCATTATTCTACATACTTTCGGGGCTTAGGTAAACCCTACACCCGAAACGTTGAACCTCACTGGCTGGTACCATCTAGTAATTCAGGTAGGGTTGCTCCAAGTCGAGAGGGGCAGCCCTGCCAGAACCCAGTCACAATGGATCGCTTAGGTGGACACCCCACCCTGCAATGGTTTAGGGTCTAGGGTTTAAGCTCCTTTAAGGGGGGTCATTATAGGGGAGTTCTATAGGGCGTATTAAGGGGATACTGTGAGTTTAGCCTATATTTCAAGTCACAATGGCTTGCTGTTATCTGACTAGGGCTTGGTGAGGGTTTTGCAAATTCAAGTCGCTTCAGGACACAAGACTACCCTGAACCCCCAAACCCAAACCTTAAATCCTGAACCCTAGACCCTACTCCCTGCTGAATTGCTCTATGCAATTGAAGTGTGGAGAAGACACAGGTGTCGGAAACCATCCTCATGGTTTCTTATGACTACCTAAACCCCCACAAGTAGGTAAGATCATTGCCCAAAACACCTAAATATGGCCCAAAAGGCTTTTATTCTACATACTTTTGGGGTTTAGGTATTGCTTGAGTTTCGCTCTAAACCCTAAACCCTAATCGGGGTTCTAAAGTCATCTATCTATGAATGAACAGCGATCCAGTCTTGCATGCTACCGAGATCCCACTTGCGGTGCTGAACTCTAGTTGCAGCTCCTGGTGCCTCCTGAACCCATGTATGATTTTTGGGTCAGGTTTTAGGGCGGTTTCTCTTTCCGAGGTTTTGTTTTGATGTTTTCTTTGGAAGTTCATTGTAGTAAGACAGTACCAGGAACAGTGAATCATAACCCTAAACCAGGAATCAGTTCTGCGCAGGGAGACAGAGCCATACTTTCCCAGGTTGCGCAACTCTAGCTGGAATACTAGACGATTTCGGGGGTAAGGGGCGTATTATTTAGAGGGGATTCGCTTGAATATGTGGTGTGTCTGTGGGTGTATTTTATATATATATATATATATATGTGTGTATACAGCGGTGTTTTTTTTTTCAAGCTCAGGGGTGCTATTGGGGGGGTCCCAATGAAAAGGATTAGAGGACGTTGGGGTCTAGATTGGGGTCCCCCTAAGTTGGGAAACTACCACATATATGTGTGTATATGTATATATATATATATGTCATATATATATATACACATATGAAAGTGTATATATATATATGCACTATATCTAAGAAGAAAGAGAGGCAGAGAGAGAGAGGGCATACGTTAAAACCCTTATGAACATGCGAGCCATAGTCTAAACTCCTAGTATCTCCCTTACGAACTTCTTCAGTAGTCTCCTATAGAAACCACTTTTATACACCCCTTATAAGGAGTTTAGACTATGGCTCATGTGAGGCCTCCATATCACGCTGCAACTCTGGGTCGATAGGCAGGGTGATGCCCGGGCGCTAACACCGAAGGGTCCAAGATCTCACATGTTAAGGTTTTAGGCTATATAGGGTGTAGGTTTTAGGGTTTAGGGCTAAGGTTTTAGGTGGAAGATGCTAAGACTCAGCTATGATGAGAAGAATGGTGCCTGTGTATATACTGAGATGATTTTGGTAACCCTCTCTAATCAGGACACTAGAGTAGTCACATGAGTTTTTTGTCAATATTAGCCTCATTGATGGGCTAGTGTGGTATAGTCCCGAATATGGTGCCTAGTAAGGAGCCAACGTCAATTGAATTATGTAGGACAATACTGTGTTGACTGTAGCCCACATGGTAGTTGTATGGTTCACATTCTCGAGGTTGGGGGTGCTAAAACCCTCTTGCAATCAGAAATCACACAAACTCAAAGTGACAGATGTAACACCGTAGCCATACATGAGCTGTAGTTTAAACTCCTAGTATGCCCCTTACTTAGCCTTGAAGTAGTCCCCTATATAATCCTTTATTTAACCCGAAACCGCGTCCCTCTTTAAGGAGTTCAGACTATACCTCACATGGAGCTAGACTAATCTTGGTTATATGGAAGAAGAGAGGCCGGAAGCCCCAGAACTGGGACTGGAGCATAGCTGTTGGATGTAGGTTCAATACTGTTGATGGACGATATCTTGTACCCAGGGGCCCTAAAGTATTGTAATTCCTAGGACTTTAGGGACTTTAGGGACTTTAGGTGGTGCAAGATTTTCTCCATCAACAATATTACGGGGACAGGATTATTGAAGGGTTATGTAGGGTTTATGTAGGGCCAAATAGGGGTTACACGAGGATTAGGCTCTGCATCTGTTAAAACAAATTGAGGAATAAGCTCATGATTTTCAGTACTATCCAAAAAAGGCACCAGATGCACTTGCACTGTTGGGGCCTAGACCAACAATACACCCTAAAACCCGAGCCCTAGTCCGCCTAAACCCTAAACCCTAAACCGGGAATGTTGCCCTGCCTTTGCAAAGACGATGAAAAGCAAATGTACAGCTGCACCCGTTCGGCACATGGAGTTTCCAGCAAATACTGGCTTTATCGCGGGGGCGCTTGGGAATCATTGGAACATATTATATATATATATGTATATTTATATATATATGTATATACATATATGTATATGTGTATATACATATGGACATACATATGCTCTTTCAATTCTTTACACGAATCTAGACCATTGATTTTGGTGAGTGGTTTTACGAGGTACACTGTTGGATTGGTTGACTGGATAAAGGGCTTGTTAAGAACATTGAATTGCACGTACTGGTGGAGCCCACATAGTATTACCATCCCAAACACTAGGGATCCAAAGAGCCCAATGTAGAGAAACCAGGAGTTAAAGCCAGAGATAAATGTCTGGAGGCTGTCTACCGTGCCATATCGTGCGAAGGTTCGACATGGGGGCTCAAAGCAATCAGCTCAGATCAGTACCGGATTCTTAAGGGCTGGTGGTTCAAGTGGGTAGATACCTGGTAACATTCCCTAAACCCCTAAATCCCAAATAGTAGTTTCCATTTCTTGTACACTATCCCTATGTAATCCTATAGTACTTTACTCCGCGAGACTCCCTGAGGTTCCCCAGTTCCTACCATATGCTACAGATTAGGAAGTGGATTGGGTTATAGTCTCCCTAAAGTAGATAGGATATGGGGTATATGGGGGTTTATACTGATATACCCAAGCCATATTCTATCTACTTTAGGGGGACTATAACTCCAAAGGCAGAAGACCGCAGAGATTCAGAAAAAGTCATGCTTGTTTCCAGCCCTAAACCCTAAACCCCGCACAACTACACTACGCAAGTTACGGTCGCAGGGGGCCTTCTTGCAGCATTGAGGATCCCCAAAATACAGTAATTACGGGGGAGGGGGGGGCATAAGGCATAAGGCATGTCACAGGTAATGCGAGATATCCTCCATCCACAGTATAAAGCAGGCCATAGCTGTTCATCTCACAGGCAAGACTGTTAACCATAAACCCTAAACCCTTAGCATTGAACCCTAAATCCTAACCCAGCGCCCTGATTCACAAACCCCCTCCCCTTAATGGGGATTATATTTTTGATCTCAATAGTAAGGCCCTTAAAAGGAGGGGGCTTATGAATCATGAGTCTGCATTAAACCAGCCCGATCATCATGACTTAGAAGGGGCGAGCCTGGCGTGAGCCCTTAAAAGCTCAGGTTACAGGGTTAGGGTTGAGAGGTTTAGGGTTTAAGGCTTCAAGCTCGGGTTATGGATTGGGGCTTAGGTGGGTGTCTTTCATCCTGAAGGTTTTCATATTTCAAATGGATATAGCCTCCCCCAAACTAAACATGGAATCTGGAATAGGCTCCCTTCAACAGGCTAAAAGTCTATGCATGTTAGTTTGGGGGAGGTTAACAGGAACTTCTATCAGGGTTTAGGGTTTAGGGTTTAAGGTTTAGAGTTTAGGGTTTAGGGTATCCTTCAGCCAAGAGTCCCAAAGAAGCTTGATCAGGGCCCTCATACGACCCAATGCTAGACAATCCCACTGTGTGCCAGCAAGGAGAACAAAGGCAGCCCTGTGTTCTTGCAGCGTGCGTGCTTCTACAGGTTGTCTTGAAGCATAACGTCAGAGGATACTGAAGCACTTTCGGGGGTATGGCGCCCCTCACGTAGCTTCAATATGGCGTTGGGTATATTAGAATAAGATCCCTATACACCCCATATTCTATCTACTAAAGGGGACCATCATATTGAGCAAGCTGTCGCCACGGCCAGACATTCGCATGCCGCATCCGGACGAACCTAGCGTTGAGGATAGGAAGCATATTATGGACTTTCCCAAAATTAGGGGTACGTTTTTAAAGGGGGTTATAGGGGTTGTATAGGATTTTTATATGGGTATATAGGGTTTAAGGTATAGGGTTTCCCAAAATTATGGGTACCTTTTTGGTGGTCCCTAATGATAAGGACTATAGTATTTTCGGGTTTGGGGTCACCTTATTGAGGGAAGCTACAATCGCGCGAAGTCGTAGCCTCAGCGTCCAAGGCCCACGGTTTCAGTAATGCTACAAAAGGACCTTATCAGGGCTTATTGGGGACGATTGAGGCTTGTTAGGGCTTATTAGGTCCCATTAGTCTGGGCGATTGCAGATCGGGTGGGCGGGCCCATGGAAGTCCAATGATTCAGTCAAATCCAAACCCTAAACCCTAAATACAAAACCCTTATAGTCCCAAGTAGATAGAATATGGGGTATATGAGAATCTCATTATAACATACCCAAAGCCATATTCTATTTACTTAAGGGGGACTATAACCCTAAAACTTGTGGAGAGCATCCGCGGGTGGACGTCCATGCCTTGACATTTACATCCCCTTACTCATCTGATCCTACGAGGCCCATGGGACTTAGTACCTACTTATAACTGAACTTAAAACCCTACTTATAATTCCCCTAAATGTGCCTCTAGGGGTTACCCCAATTATAAGTAGGGTTATAATCCCAGTCATAAGTAGTTACTAAGTCCTATGGGCCTCCAAGTATAATACTCCGAACCTAAGACCGTTCTAGGGTTTAGGATTTGGGCTTTTCTGGGTTTTGGGTCTGATCTGGCTAGGGAGAAGTGTGGGCTTCTTTAGGTTTCATGTGGCTGTGGGTAGTGCAGGATGCGATGATTCTAGGCCTGCAGACCCTCAAGACCTACATCCCTAAACTCTTCACACTAGTAGAAGGCAGTAAGAAGATTTTGTAGCCCCAACCCCCCACAGGCATTAAGTGCAGTCTATAACCCTAAGGGTCCAAGGACCCAAATACTGGGGCTTTAGGGCCCCAATACCATTAATATTAGAGTGCTTGGGCCCTAAAACCCTATTATTTGGGTCCTTGGACCCTTAGGGTAAGTAGCACATCACTACAGTAGGGTCCTGCTTTGGTCGGGTAGTTGAGTTAGCAAAATCCTTGTACAACAAAACCTAAGACCAACGACCCAAAGGGTCCAGCATGCAATTATCACGTACATTGGGGTTTTTCTTTTAGTAATCGTTACTGAGGTTGGGGAGTATATGATACTCATGTACTTCGGCACGCTCATGCGTAGAGGTTAAGCCACAGCGCAGGTGCTGGCGCGAAGAGGTCTTGTCCGGCTGCTGTTTCTGGAGGCGGTTCTGAGGGTTCTGTTTTGGGTTTCAGAGTTGGGGACTTAGGGTTCAGGAGTTTGGGCTAAGGGTTCTTTTGGTGAGAATGGGAGCCTCAGGAGCTTGGGTGCAGGCTCATGGGATAGGTGCTCGGAGTATGCACAAATGCTGCTTAGGGGTTTGCAGCGTGGTCTTGAAGTTAATCAGTGCAATGTTCCTTTGTTTAAAGCGCGAGTGCGTTTTTAACCGCGCGTGGATGGCTTTGGCTTCCCAAGCCAGGATGGACAATTATACTACTTGGCCACTCATTGGGGACTTTCTACGCGCGACTTAGAACAATGCATGGGCATCCAGGTATACCGCTAACTCACGGGGTTGCCCCTTGATTGGGGTATACGGGGATCTTATTATAATCTACCCAAAGCCATATTCTATATACTTAAGGGGGACTGTAGATCCAAAGCCCTAAACCCCATGATCCTAAATCCTAAGCACAGTGGCGTAACCTTTGTCTAAGCTCGAAAACCTACCGGCAACCTATCTGACAATAGCTTATCCGTTCGGCATCCAGGTGGTATCAGCTATGCTGTAGGTAGATAAGGGTTACAGGCAAACCTTATAAACCCTCGGACCTTAAATCCTAAACCCTAAACGAACCAACCTAGACCCTCAAGCCTGCGATCAGGTACTGCGGCTCCTCAGCGGTGGCGAGGCTGTGGTGGTTTAGGGTCTAGAGTCTGGAGTTTTTGTGCCCTTTGGGCTTAGGACTCAGGCTTTCAGTGGGTTTATGGGGCTTCAGGGGGCTTATGGTCTAGGGTTAAACCCGAACCCGGAACCCTAGACCCTAAGCCGTGATAGGCCGAGCTCCTCTGCTTTGCAGAGGATGGGAAGATTGCTGTGCGCAGTGTGCGCGACTCAGGTGCCGTATATTTTTGATTGTTTTCTGCAAAACGGTACCTACAAAACGGGTGTAGGGTGGACTGGGCAGCGCCGAAACATGCCGAGAATGATGTGGGACTTGCCTTGCTAAGGGCTTAGGGTTTAGGGTCTAGGGTTTAGGGTTTAGGGTCTTCCTCCCCCCAACTGTTACAATGCCCCCCCCCCACCCCACCCAAAATAAAGAAGAGATGCACCCATCCAAACAAAGAAACCCGAAGGAGACCGAATAGCCCCCAACAACCCTTGATAACGTCTTTAATTTGCACGGGCCGTACGTAACCCCTTCACCTTAAACCCGAAACTCTAAACCCTAAGCCCCTAAACCCTCAACCCTAAACCCTAAACCCTAGCAGCCCCATGAGAATTTGGGGATAAACTTCAGGCTCCGCCCTTCACCAGATTAGAGGGGCCTTACATGGCCTAAGTCTCTATATGAGCAATAGTCTAAACTCCTTCAAAAGGGGCTATGTAGGGTTTAGGGTTTAGGGCCTAAATTCCTAAGTTCCATCAAGGCAGTTGTAAAGGGGGTTGTATAGGTGAGTATTATAGGGGTTGCCACGTAGGAGACTAGGAGCTTAGACTACAGCTCATATTGATTTTGGGGTTCAAGTTAATAACTACTCAACTGGGTTTGGGGTTTGGGGATTTAGAGGGGTTTGGGGTATAGGGTTTAGGTGAGTACTGATTTGTTGTATAGAAGGCCTACTTCATATATGATGTAGATACAGAGGATCTGTCGGCTCAGTTCCTAAAAGGCCCTATATCGGCACGGTTTCCATTTTATTGTCCACTTGGTTGTCCATGTACTGCTTGACAGCACAAACGTTTGGCAACATTCGTTGAGTCCTATCACCCAGACCTTAAACCCCAACCCGAAACCCTAAACCACGATTTAGATACCTAGGATGCTTCGAGAGAGAGAGAGGGATCAGACCCAGGAGTGGACCTTCCATCTCTATGTGAGCTCCGCGCCCTGCACTCAAAGTGAGGTTTTCCTTTTTTGGGGTGTCCTGTAGGGTTGTAGAAGGTTTTGTGAGGTTATATAGGGCTTACAGTTTGCAAAGTGGCCCCAGTCATGGAGAACGAAATGGACAACGGAAAATGAAATACAAACTGGGATGTCACTGCGATTTATGGTGATTAGGGTTTCCAAGAATTAGGGGCCCCGTTTTGGGAGCCTCTTTAATATGGCCTTAGTATATCAATATCGGGTTCAAAATTGAGGCCTGTTGCTGTGTTTACGTGCCCCACAGGGCACCCGCATAAAATCCTTCTGTAACCCTGAGACCTGGAAGTACCAAGTGCCATACGTCCGGCTCGTCGTCATTCGATTGCTACAAGCTAGCGTAGACTCTGTTCGGGCTTTAGGGTTCAGGGTGTGGGCTCTAGACCCGCTTGCCAAACACAACAAGGCTTACAATGGTACTGTCGCCGCAAATCCACGGCCTTTAAAAAGTACATCAAATAGTAATGGAGCTTAATTCATGTACGGTCTTGAGTGGCTCTGGGGAATGCTTCATTCGAGGATGATAAGGTTTTCTACGTGATTTTTGGACGTTCTTTCAGACCCTAGGCCCTAATCCCTTGCCCTAAACCCTGAACCCTAAACCTGAACCCTAAACTCTGGACCCTAAACCCTCAAACCCTAAAACCCTAAACCCCCAAACTCGAAACCTCAAACCTGAAGCATCCTGACCCCTAAAACCTCAACCGTTGCGCCTAAGACCCTAAAGCCTGAACCCCTGAGCTTTATGGGTTTGAGGGGTTTAGGGTTTAGGGTGAACTCCTGAGCTCATTCTTTGGGGTTTAGGGTTTTAGGGTTTTAGGGTTTTAGGGTTTAGGGCTTAGGGTGTAGGGTCGGGGGACTGAGTAAAGATATTTATGACACCTCTGAGCCATACTGAAGGCCACTAAGAACCACCGTGCTCTCCATGAATGAACTATTTACTCCGCATCTCCCCCAAACCTTGAACCTTTTGCCCAAAACTGTAACCCAAAAGCTCAACCCCTAAACCCAACACCCTAAACCCCAAACCTCAAACCCTTAACAGTGTAAACTGTCTGGGATATTCTGCATGCTGCAGGCCATGCGGGGTGGCGAGTTGCCCTCGCCGCAGCAGCAACAAAGCAACAAAGGCGATGGTCCATGCGTTAATGGCGGAAGTAGTACTGTTAAGGGCTTAGGGTTTAGGGCTTAGGGTTAAGGATTTAGGGTTGAGGCTTGCGGATTAAGGGCTTAGGGTATAATAGAGCAGCAAGTGGAAGAGAACATGGGCAACGACATGGAAGCTACGACCTGGTTTGAGGTATAGGGTTCAGGTTGAACGCATTAGGTTCTGTTGATACCAAACGTCTTGCCTAAACTTAGTATACTATGACACCATACTTCTCAAGCTACGAGTAGGTCCTGAGTCATGCAGGATGTTCGGCATCAGTTCTGCCAATTCCGCAAAATCTAAATGCCCGGATACTTGGGTTTGTGATGCCCAATACCATAAGCACATAATGCCCTAAACCCTAAAACCTGCTACCCCAATGTTCGTGTACGGATTATTCTTGGGCTGCGTTTGGGGCATTGGGCTTGACCGGTCTAACCCAAACCCCTGATTAATGAACCCCCTCCCCTTAATAGGGATTATAATTGGGATCCGAATATTAAGGCCCTTAAAAGGAAGGGGTTTATTAATCAGGGTTCTACATTAGACCCTTAACCCTAAACCCTAAACAGTAGTTCCCGTCTCATTTTCCATTATACCTATATAAACACTATATAGCAATTTTTTGGGGGTTTTGCAATGAGTGTGTTAGGGTTTATCTGAGGTTGAGAGCTTCATGGCTCAGAGTTTGAGGGTTTTCAGGGTTGAGGGGTTTCGGGTCTTGGGGCTTGGGGTCAGAAATCCTAAGCCCTAAACCCCGAACCTTAAACCATAAACTTTGAAACCTAAACCCTAAATCCCTAAACCCTACACCCTAAATTCTAACTTCTAAGTCTAAGCTGTAGGGTTTAGGAGACGACAAACACCTCTTCCCCTCACCAGTGAGACTAGCAAGCAAAAGGTTCCTCATGCTAGAAGCTGCCTAGCCCGCCCGAACGAACTTTAGGGTTTAGGCGATCGGTGCAGGAGTACTTGAAGGGTGTGGGGGACAAATGACGGTTATTCTCATATGTACCTACAAATCGCTCCCAAATGCCCTAAATAGGGACTAGATTTGGGGTCCTCGGGTTCTGATGATCACTGCCGCCCCCGTGCAGACGCCAACCCTCTTCGTCAAGGGCAGCGGCGACCAGGAGGCTGGAAAACGAGAGAGCCACGCAGTTTGGGGTTTAGGGGGTTTAAGGTTGTAGGGTTTATAGTTTAGGGTTTTAGGGTTTAGGCTTGAAGGTCCATCGGACTTAGTGACTGCTTACAGCTGAGCCTAGAACCCTTCTTATCAATGAGGTAGCTTCTACAGGGCCAGTTGGGGGTTAGGGGCATCACGGTTTTGATCCAGATATATAAGTTCCATGGACCTTCAGGTGCTCCCAAACGGCTCAAGTGCGCAAAAAAAAGTTTGTTACTGCCCAAAGCCTGCACAACACTTACCAGTCCCAGACTCGCAAAGTTTCCATTCCATAGGCAGGTACCCGGATCCATGGGGCCCGAATTTATTGTTTGGGTCTATGCTTCCACTACCCAAGCTGACATGCAACCTCATGTGGGCCCCAATGCAGAAGAATTGTGAACCACAAGAGGCCCCTTGAACCCTAAACCCCTCTTCAGATGCCATATTAGTTGGAGGGCTGGTATAATTTACTCGGAGGCGCGGAGATTTATGGGACTAAGCAACTTTTTAACCAAAAGATACTCACTGCCTACAAAAGCCTGCACTGACCCAAATTACTTTTTTGAGTTCCCTAAATTTAGAAGCCCAACTGTACTGTTGCACTCTTGTTTGTGTAGAGATCCTCTTTAATAACCCAGACCCCTGATTAATAAACCCCTTCCCCGTAATAGGGATCATAATGGGGATCCTACTATCAAGGCCCTCAAAAGGAGGGGGTTTATCAATAAATTGGGTCCCTAGGCCCTAAACCCTAAATAGTAGTTCCATTTTCTTTTCCATTATCCCTATATAAACCCTAAGCCCTCTTTAGCATGTTTCGGCGACCACTTGAAGAGCTTCAATCTCAGAGCCCTCGGGTCCGAGGGGGTAGACGGTTGCAACGTTGAACGCCGAGGCGCTCCACGGAGTGTTTGTGGCAGCAGGGCGCGTCGCTGAGCAAGTCTGGGGCGGATCCAGATAACCGCGGCATGCTGCAACAATGTGCAGCATCTGATGCGTCTGCCGAGTCCGCCCAGAACGAAGTTGGGCAGGCTGGCCGCAGGCCTCATTGAAGACTTTTTTTGTTCCCTTATCCTGGGGCCCCTGTCCCTATGGGTCCAAGTACCCAATAATTAGGTACTTGGGATTTGGGTAATACTAATGATGGTATGGATTTTGGGTAAGTATATGATTTTTAGGTACTTGGACCCGTAGGGCCTTTTGGTTAGGGTGCGGCACTCCTTACTACGCAGATTGCAACCATAAACCCGAAACCCGAAACCCTAAACCGAGTATACTATGCAGAAACTTAAGGCTTGGGATTAAAACTCGGCTTGGAAGCCAACTGGGGCTTGCATGGCAGATTGCGCTCCCGTGCGCAAGGCTCCTCCACAGCAGTCCCAAAGGAAGCCCTATCCCGAAACCCAAGTTAAACCCTAATCACTATCCGTGGAGGGGGGGTGCTTGGCAGGGGGCATAGAAGCCATACAGCCAAAATTGCGGCCCGCCCCCGGGCTTTTAGAGATGCAGCGTTGTTTGCTGGTTGCCTCCCAGGGATTATCATCAAAGATGCAATACCTACCAGGAAGTATGTAAGTTGAACCCGAAGCCCATCCTAACAACATGACAACAATCACCCCAAGGTCTTGCCAACAGCATCACAACAATCACCAAAAACCCATCCGAACAGCATGACGACATTGACGCCACGACAATCAACCCAAGCGAGGCCAAACGCCATCACTGCAATTATCCACCCGCCATTCCGTGAAGTCCAATGTGAGCTATAGTCTGACTTCCTTGAAGGGGGTGATATAAGGCTTTCTAGGAGGACTATCACAAGGGCTACTACGGGGGATGCTAGGAGTTAAGATTAGAGCTTGTGTGAAAGGACAGTATTTTAGGAGTCTTTGCCAGGGTTCCATGTTAGCTTATGACGCTAGAGCTGTGGCTAAGATTTGTCATAGTTTCGCTAAACTGCATTGGAGCAGTCAGGGGAAGTACAGGTAGGCTTTAACCCTACGTAAACCTAAACCCTAAATCCTAAACCCTAAACCCCAGATCCTAAACCCAAGACCCTAAATCCTAAGCCCAAAATCCTAAACCCTAAATCCTAAGCCCTAAATCCTAAACCCTAAGCCTTAAATCCTGAACCCTAAGCCCTAGATCCTAAACCATCCTGGCTCTAATCCTACGACCATTCCTATCAGCCACATTTAATCTGGACGTTGCTGTCTTGGCGAGATTTCTTCAAACCCAGAATCCTCAGCAGAATCCAAGATAAGTAGTACCTGAACCCCAAAAGTATGTAAAATGATGGCCTTCTGGGTTAGTATTATCGGTTTTGGGCTATTGTTTTACTTACTTTTGGGGTCCAGGTATGTACATCTTTCAACTTGAGTAGTATAGTACCCACTGTGGACTAGATTTTCTTTTCTGCCGTGGTTATAGTGTGTTTGGAGAGAATACAATTTTGCATGGCTCACCCACCAACAACACACTTCTCAATATGCAATCCCTATACAATCCCAACATGAGCCGAGTACTTTCTACACAATCCCTATATAACCCCTGAACCCTGGACCCTAAGCCCTAAATCCTATGAAGCGAGTTAAACCTGTTCTGCCCAACAAAGCATATCCAATATGTTGAGCCCCGAGCGCCATGCCTGGATCTAGTGTCTCAAGTCCTCCAAAAAAATGTTCCTGGTTACGTTGGGGGTCTCGGGTTTTGGGTTTAGGGCTGAGAGTGTAGCATTTAGGATCTAGGGCTTAGGATTGTTGTGTTTTAGGTCAAGGGTTCCGAGTTTGTGCTTGGTTCCAAGCCATGTGAGCCAGGAGCCTGGTCATGTAAACAGGGGGCCACTCACTTAGTGTTTCTGGGGGGTCAGGGGACTTAATGAGCATACTCATAGCCCGCGGGGCCCATTGCTATGGGCACGATATAAGTCTGTGCACTATATGATTCTGTGTTCTCCGAACTACTAACCGATTCACTGGGTGCCTCTGAACCCTATAAGCTCTGAACCCTGTATAGTTGAACACCCCAAATTTCGACCTTAAACTGGCTTGCTGTTAAGGAATTTACTTTCAGTTTCTATTCTGGGGGAACCCTAGTAATCACTACATATACATATATAAACATATACATATATATATATACACACTCATTATGGTAACTGGGTTTAAGTTGGTCAACAGTAGCCCAGTAAACCGCTTCAAAGCTCAGACCCTAAACCCTAAACCCTAAGTCCTAAACTTAACCCTCAACCCTAAATCCTAAACCCTATATCAGCTCTTGGAGAAAAGGCCCGATAAAGAAAAACAAGCCTAACTCCTAAACCCTAAATCCTAAACCTTAAGCCCTACCTGAACCCCAAAAGTAGGTAACATATTAGCCCCAAACCCATAATAATAGCCCAAAAGGCCATTAGTCTACATACTTTTGGGGTTCAGGTAAACCCTCTAAGTGAAGGCGCCTCCCGGCTGCTGCAGTGCCGAGGATCTTGGTGCTCAAGTTAGCCCGTCCTCTCTCTAAGGTCCAGTATGAGTAGTATTTTATTTGGGGATACTATGGTACCCACCATAGAGTAAGATTATATCCTCCTTTTGGGGTATAGTATTTTATAGAAGGAACATAATCTTACTAGGTTCAACCATCAAAAAAACACTACTCATATGACCTATAGTTTGAACTCCTTCAAGGGGGGGGGGTTATATAGGGTTTGGGTTTCAGGGATCAGGGTTATAGGGTGTAGGGATTAGGGTTCAGGGCTTGAACACATTATTAAAAAAGTGGGTTATATAGGGGATTGTATAGGAGACCATTATTGGGCTTTTTTAGCGGGATACTGGCGGCTTAGATTATAGCTCATATAGAATCACCATTCAATATTTGGATGCTTGTACTGGTATTTGTCGTGAGAACTTCTGTATATACTTTGGACCCTTGTATTAAGAGTGGAGGGGTTTAGGGTTCATGCAGGTTTCATGGCTCACGACTACAGAGTTTAGCGGTCTGGGCTGTTTTGCGGCTTTAGGGTAGCAGACGTCGTCTTCAGGTTTAGGATACAAGGTAAGTCGAGGATTAAGCACTAAGAGTGTTTTGACTGTGTGGATGAAGTCCGTCCACTATGAGTGTGTGGTGTGAGGTCATTGAGGCATGTTGGATGCCAATTTTCCAGTGCGTATGAAGCATAATTCTGGTACAGGAACCTACATGTGGGGGTTTCCCAAAATTAGTGGCACCATTTTGTGGTCCATATCGTAAGGACTTAATATTTTGGGGTCTGTACATTGGGGTCTCCATGTTTTTGTGCCCTACATGTCTGGGATGCAGGAATTAAAGCGTTGGAGCGTACCGGCAATGGAATTATAGTTTAGGGTTGAGGGATTCCGGCCGAGGGCCTGACACGTGGGTTTGATGAGTGTATGTATATGTGTATGTGGGTGGTTGTCAGAATTATGGTCCCTTTTTGGGTTAGGTGCCGTATTATAATAGGGATCCGAAAAGGGACCATAATTTTGACAACCACCCATGTATTACACATACGAATAGATGTTTGGTGGTTGCTCAAGATGGGTGGTGGCTATGACGATGTTTATACAATTACATGACTCTCCGTCAGCGCGAACTGTAAACATTCCTTCCTTGTGTGGCGCACGCCCTAGTCGCGGAACTATACCCTAAACCTTCATCGCTGTGCCCAAAACCCTAAGCCGTAACCCTAGACCCTACATAAACCCCAGCTACTTGACGGCCAAAGGTCTTGGTAAGTAGGTTGTGTGGGGTTTAGGGTGCAGAGTTGCGGGATCTAAACTTTTTAAAGGAGGGTTGTATAAGGGATTCAGGGATTATACAGGGGATTATTATGGGGATTAATACGTGGGATACTAGGACTTCAGACTATGGCTCAAGTAGGTTCTAAATAGGGATCGAAGACCGATAATTGGGGTCAGTCTGCTCAGAAACCCATTTATAATCATATAACTTTACTATTTACTATACCTTCAACCCTAGATCCTATTCGTAACCCTAGGCC
Organism: Symbiodinium pilosum; assembly: GCA_905231905.1. Taxonomy (NCBI): domain Eukaryota; class Dinophyceae; order Suessiales; family Symbiodiniaceae; genus Symbiodinium; species Symbiodinium pilosum. The sequence continues at coordinate 30,388 of CAJNIZ010041324.1, forward strand.
CCAACCCCTGCACCCTGAACCTTCACCCCACCCCAGCTCTTAATCTGTAAAACCCTAAGCCGCAAGCTTCATATTGAAATTTGCTTTACATCTCAACCATCCAAAGGCCACCCCCCTCTCCCAACCCTAAACCCTAAACCAGACCCCCACCACACGCATTTTAAACACACCTGAGCTGCAACCCATGCACCACAAAAAGCCTCAACTAACACCGACTCCTGTCAGCCTTACAAAAGGTTCTAAGCCGCCCAAACCCTCTGAATAAGAGCTCCTCTTCCTTAATGTCGCACCCACAAGCCCTAAAGCTTAAATTTCAATTAAACCCAAACCTTAACTGAAGTTTGGCTCGAGTCTTTTCGGCCACTTGTAGTCCGTCTGCTTAACTTTCGTACCTTTCCTCCATACCCTCGGAACAGCCTGGCCGTGTGGGCCATGAGCTACTTTGCTGGAGCTTGCAAGGGTTTAGGGTTCTAGGCATGGCAAACGAAAAGGTAAACTACTACCCAAGCCCCAACACCCTAAACCCGAAACCTAAAACAGTATGTGGAATAATGGCCTTTTGGACTATTTTTGGGTGAGTTTTGGGCTATCATTCTACATACTTGTGGGGTCCACACGGACAACATGATGGAAACTGCGGGTTTAAAATACTTGTCTAGCCAAACACTGAAATTGACGTAGTAGCTGCTCCCCAACCACTTTTTTTTCTAATCAGGGGTCCTCACCTAGGAAGTGCCTGTGCTGGGAACGGCCAGTTCATTTTTGGTTGCAAGGTTTAGGGCCGAGGGGGCTAGGAATGGAGAAGCAAATGGAAAAGCAAAATGTAAGCTGATAGTTTAGGAGGACAGAAGTTTTAGGGCTCCAAGGGTCCAAATGACCGCCATCAGGCGCAGGTTTGCTTCTACCCTGAACCTTAAACCCTATAGTAGGAACTTTCTTACGTCTGTGTGTTTAGGGTCTCGGGCGTGGCGCTCAGGGCGTGGGCTTGGAAATCAGGGTCTGGAATTTGTGCTTCTGGGTTTAGAATTTCGACCCCGTGCTTGGAGGCCCATGGGACTTAGTAGCTACTTATAACTGGGCTTATAACCCTACATATAATCCCCTTAAATGGGCCTTTCGGGTTCCCCCAATTCTAGGTTGGGTTGTAATCCCAGTTATAAGTAGTTACTAAGTCCTATGAGCCTCCAAGTATAAGACTCTCAAGCATACTTGTCCCCGCCCCTATTGTGGGCAGTACCTTGTGAGACGTACCCATTTGGAAAGTTACTTGCTTATGATGTTTGGATCTGAAGTCATTTCTTCTCGGGGAGGCCCCCCTGGATATACCCCACACCATGTAACTCTTAAGCCACAAACGCTTGACCTTAAACCCTAAACCCTAAACCCTAAACCCAATCTTAAATCATCCTTGAACGAGGTTGGCTATGAGATCCAGGCCTCCTTGACGCAGGTGCCATGGGAGCTAGGGAGGAGGGTTGGGGGGTGCTCGGAGCTTAGGGGGGGGTTGTAAGGGAGGGGGTGTAAGGGAGGGGGTGTAAGGGGTGGGGTGTAAGGGAGGGGGTGTAAGGAAGGGGGTGTAAGGTGCCAAGTTGTTGTGATAAGATTTGAACAAGCACCACTAAGGCTTAGGGTAAACAAGGCCTAGGAAGGACGGCAGTCAAGCGTAGACAAGGCTTAAATAAGGCTTATACAAGAGGTAAATCAGGCCTAAACCCTGAACCCAAAACCCATGGCTTCAAGTTTACACGGCCGTGGCCGCTCCGATGAACGCCCCATGAAAGAGATTTGAGGTGCACTGCAGTTGAGATGGTTGGGGTTTGTGTAGTGTACAGTTGAGGATTGCGCTCCCCTGACTGTTTCTGGCAATTGGATGCATGACGGGTACACACTTCGGATCTTGGTTTTTCGTGTCGCGCAGCTCATGGCTTGTCAGCTTGCAGCCACGGCAGAGCGGGAGGGGAAAAAAAGGGGTAGATACGGTGTAAATAGAGGGTACATAACAACCCTGAATAGCGGGCAAACCAGGTGTAAGGGTAGATACGGCGTAAATAGAGGGTAAATAAAGGCCTGAATAGCGGGCAAATGAGGTCAAATCACAGCCTAAGTGAGGCTCCAATAAAGGGTAGACAGGGCTTCAAGAGGGGCTGATGAAGGCATCTCTCTCTCTCTCTCTCTCTCTATATGTATATATGTATGTGCACCCCTTTACACTTGGTTGATCTTAATTGAGGCACTACTTAAGTTAAACAACCATAATACGGAAACATACTAAATAACAGGGCTTCCTTAGCATAATAACTTAATTTAAGTTCCTTAACAATAGCCCAGTACCCCCCCCCCCCCCCAACTCCTCATGACCCTAAACCTAACAACCCAACCATCTCTCCTTGAGAGGTCCAGCCATGGATGTTTTGGGTGGACTTTGTTTTTGCATCTCGGCTGCTGCTCCACGCTTGGAGTTGATGAACGCAGTTTGGGGTTAAGGGTCAAGGGTTTTAGGGTTTAGGGTTTAGGGGCTTAGATTTCAGGGTTCAGTGCTCAGGTCAGGATTTAGGGTTTGGGCTATGGCTCTAGAAGCTGTAGAAATCACGAAAGCTTGGACGACAACCAGCGCTTTTTGTAGAACTAACACAATTTTATCGGCACATGCGCCAGATCATGGGGAATGATAGGAATAAAGTTTAGATGCGACAACGTAGTACTGCTTAGAGGGTCAGGGTACTTAATACGGGGTTAATAACCTATAAGCCATTTTTCAACCACAGTTATCCCCATTATTCACCCACTTTCTATGTCCCCGAACCCTTTAAGTGGCCTCTAGGCCACCCTCAACCCAAAACCCTAGATTTTTTTGGCCAGTAGATCGCAATCCCTGAAAGTCAACAAGCTCGCTTGATTCGCTGATTGCCACGGTTTAGGGTAAGGGCTTAGGGTCAAGGATTCCCTACTTCGAGGGTCACGGAGCCAGAACTTAAACTTGGATACTGCCCCTGCTCAGTAACAGTTCGATAAAAGTTATAATATAGAGTCCTCGATTACAGACTGTTAATGGGTGGGGGGCAGGACGCAAGCTTAAGCCCAAACCCTAAACCCCAAGTCAAAAAAAAAACGGAGCCCTACATTTAGCCTTTCAGGGACCAGGAGCCCATACTATTCGCATAAGGGCCCACAACCTAAGCCCTTAACGACCTGCACCATAGAATCCTGAGCATGGTGTATGGCTTAGCTTTTAGGGTTAGGGTTCAGGGTCCCTAAGGGTCGAAGGACTGAAACAACGGGGCTTTAGAGCCCAAATCATCCAATCCGAATGGTATTGGGCACCTGAAAGCTCTCTTAGGGTTTAGGGTTTAGGGTTGAGGGTTTAGGGTCTAGGGGACCTTGGACCCTTAGGGGGTTAAGTAGTTGCAAATATTATGGTCTAGGGTTCCTTATTTAATGGCGGTATCAAATAAACCTCAATATGAAATTTGTAAATACGCACTTACCTCAGCCCGTGCTCAGAGCCAAGGGGCTCAAAGATTTAGGTTTCATGCTTTCCGCTGCTTCGGATTTAGGGTTGAGGATTTCGGATTAGGCGATTGGAGCTCAGGACTTAGGTCAGGATTTAAGATTCAGATTGAAGGCTGTAGATGTCTGAACCTAAAACCTATAGAACCTTTCGTAGGATGCTATACCACCCCAACCTCCACGGCACAAATGAGGTATTTTACCAGAGCCTAAGGTTCCTCCTAGGCACACCCTGAACCCTAAACCTGCAAATCCTAAAAGCTCTGGGCATCTTCTGAGGTGATTAGTATTTTATTGGGGGATACGATGCTACCCATTATAGAGTGAGATTATATCCTCCTTTTGAGGTATAGTATTTTTCATATAAGGAGTATAATCTTACTAGGTTCAACCACCTAAACCCTAAAACCCTAAAACCCTAAACCCAAACCCTAAACCCTAAAACCCTAAAACCCTAAAACCCTAAACCCAAACCCTAAACCCTATAATCTTACTAGGTTCAACCACCAAAAAAACACTACTCAGGTGATTATATATTGCGTGGAGCTGGTCATTCGGCTGCTTGCATTTGGAAGGAAGTGCTTCAAGGAGCAGCACCCCAAACCCTACACCCTAAACTTACTTGAGCTACAGTCTAAAGTCCTTAACGGGGCTTATGTAGGGGATTATACAGGGGACTATTATAGGGGTATATAGGGGTTATTCAGGGGGATACTGCCCAAACCCTACACCCTAAACTTATTTCCCTAAGGGTCCAAGTACCCAATGTTTAGGTACTTGGGATCTGGGTAATAGTAATTCTAATACAGGTTTTGGGGAAGTATATGATTATTGGGTACTTGGACCCTTAGCGTTGGTTCTTGGTAGGGAATATGGGGTATATAGCACCTACATCATCCTTGCATACTAGATTCCCTTATTCCTTAGTAAGAACCTGCTCGATGTGTGGTGGGCCCTGAAAGGATGTGGTTGTATTTGAAACAGCTCTTATATGGATGTTTCACTGATAGTGAACATGCTACTGGTAATAGTAAGTTCATTAACCCTCAAACCTAAATTCTAAAGAAACCGATTCCACCCAGCCTGAACCCTAAGCCCAAAACCCCAAAACCAAAACCCCAAAACCCTCACATTGGGATCCCCCAATTTCGGACCCACCGACCCTTTTGGCAACCGCAGGTTCAAGGGTTAAGGGTCTAGAGTTTAGGGATTAGGGTTAAGGGTCTAGAGTTTAGGGGTTTAGGGTTCAGGGGTTAACTTTTTAGGGGTTAAGGGTTTAGGGGTTGAGGGTCTAGAGTTAAGGGGTTAAGGGTTTAGGGGTTAAGGGTTCAGGCTTTACGGTTGTATCGCTAAGGGTCCAATCACCCAAATATGAGGTCCCTCTAAAGGCGCTGTAGGGTATATCCGGGGATGTATAGGGATAAGGGCCCAAGGACGCAAACATTGAATTTTGTCCCAGCTACCATTCGGATTCAAGTATTTGGGCCTTACGCCCCCAGTATTGGAGTCCTTGGACCCTTAGGGTAGGGATGAGACTTCATGGTTGAGTGGTATGCACAGCGCCCTGCCATATTTCAATCGATTTGCATGTCGGGGCCAGCACATTGGGAAGTATTTGCTATGCTGGCTCCCTGCGTTTCCCTACTGTTGCAAGTACTGGCGAGAATATATTCTGTTGGGTTTTTTTGCAGGATGGAGAGCTGTGGCTCTCAAAGCAGCGGATATGTATATTTCCTATGCATACCTGCATATGCATATCTCTGATATACAACATGTTGCAAGTGTGGGGGGTAGTCCAACCCCTCAACAGCAGCATACCAACTCCATCCAGGAATTCTACAAGATCAGAGTTTAATGTTCACTGTTGCCACCCCTTGGGAGCATGTAACCACCCCACACCTTGAAACCTTGAATATTGGTTTAGGGTATAGGGTTCACGTCTCCGGGTTTAGGGCTTAAGGGTTCTGGGGTAGGGATTTATTATCATAGCAGGCCCCAATTAATGAATGTGGTCATAGTAACATGTTACCCTGAATAAGGGTCCTAGATCAGATCTGAATTCTACAAGGTAGGGACAGTATCCAATCCAAATCCTCTTTCATATCTACAGGGTAGTTTCCCAAAATACGGCGACCCCAACATAGACCCAAAAATAGTAAAATGCTGACCTCCAAAGAGGAACCCCTAATTTGGGGGAAAACCCTAGTCCCTAAACCCTACCCTAAATAGTAGTTTCCATTGCCTTGTCCATTACCCCGTACAATCCCGTACATAACACCCATAAACCACCTTTAAAGGTACCCTTCATTTTGGGGAAACCCCATGTAATTACAAAACCCTACAGAACTCCTTTGAAAGGAACTTTGGAATCCTTAAAGCCCAAAACCCCATAGAGTGTAGGGTTAAGGGTTCAGGGTTAAAACCGAAAAACCCTAAAAGACACTGACGTCCTAAACCTTAAATCCTAAACCCTGAACCTGACCGCGTGGCCAGGGCTTGATATTGTTGATGCTAAAAATCCTGCATGACCTGTATACTAGGGTGCCCTAATTTTGCAGGTATAAGTAGGTACCTTGCCCTAAACCCTAAACCCAAACCCATGACCGCGTCTCGGGTCAAGCAGGCCTGAACCCTAAACCCTAAACTCTAGCCACCGTCGGACCCAATTGGAAGCACCTGAACCCCCCAGGATCCCTGTTGCATCCTTCGAAACCCTTTAGTGCCTAACCCTGTAACCCTAAAGCCTGAAGCAATCAACCCTTATATCAACGCTGAAAACCCTACTAAAGCCCTAAACCCTAAAGCCCCCGCACCCAAAGCTCCTCGGAATCCTAAAGCCCCAAGAACCCTAAACCCTTAACCCCAAACCGCCAAAGACCGAAGCTCTAGGGTTGAAACCATGGGCCCCGAGTATGGGCCCTTAACCCTGGGATCCTTATATACCTACTATATACCTCATATGTAGTCTTAAGGGTTTCTAAAAAGGCCTAAGGGACCATACTAGGGGCCCCTAAACCCTAAACCCCTAAACCCTAAACCCCTAAACCCTAAACCCCTAAACCCTAAACCCCCCTGACCAGGATCCTTGGTGCATCCTTGATTTGACCCTTGTGTCCGTGGGACTCATGAGTCTCATCACCGAGCAAGTTGGGGACAAAATCCAGGCGGGGTTTAGGGTATAGGGTTGGGTACTGCCCCCACTCATGAACAGTTGGATAATACTTATAATATAGCTATATATTTCCCTTTATATGATCCCTAATATAGACTGTTGATGGGTAGGGGCAGGACCCAAGGTATAGGGTTTAGGGTATTGGGGTTTGGGGGGAGGAGGGTAGTAGGGCTTAGGGTTGAGGTTTAGGACCTTTTTGGGTTTAGGGTTTAGGGCTTGAGGTTCAGGGTTATGGGCTTAGGGTTTGCGAATGAGGGCCTAGGGTTTAGGATTTGGGGTCGAGGGCGTTTAGGGTTTGGAGTTCAGGGCTGAGAGTTTGGGTTGCCGATTGTGTTCCTTGAGATAATGTGTGTAATTGAAGGACAGTATAACCGACAACTCCATTCTCTCTGATTTTGGTGGCCTCTATGATAGGGCTGTGGGTTTGGGACCCCAATTTGTTTTAGGATGAGGGGTGTCGTACATCTGGCCTCTGGGAGCCAGCAAATGAGCTACTGGCTAGAGTCTTTAAAGGGGGTTTTATCGGGAATCAAGTAGGGGAGTATTTTCGGGGTTATTCAGGGGGCTGCTAGGGGTTTAGACACCGGCTCAAATAGCAACAGGCAGGTTGCCTTCATGCACCTTCATTACAGCCCAACGCCCTCAACCCTCAACCCTTGGGGTTCAGGATTTAGGGTCCAGGGTTCAGGGTTCAGGGTTTAGGGCTCAGTAGACTTGGAGGAGGCGTACCCGAAGGGTCCAAGTGCTCGACATATATATCTTTTCCCAAAGCATAAATCCTAAATTCCTACTAAACCCAAGACCCTAACCTCCTAAAGTCCTGAAACCACCCCTGAACCCCTAAAAACTGAACCCTAAGCCTTAGACCCTAAACCCTACAACCGGGTAGGAGCTCGAGTCTCTATTAGTCGTTCGATCTCTGCGGCTCTTGCGACTCATTCGAGCCTTACGTCTGCTCAAGCAGCCGCTAGGTCAGGGATTAGAGTACGGTTTAGGGTTAAGGGTTTAGGGTTTGGGGTTACGTAAGCGTTAAGAGTTGAGGGGTTTAGGGTTGTAGACCTATCGTATAGGATTTTGGGTTCAGGGTCTGCGGTATGAGCCTTGGATTTTGGTCTTAGGGTGTAGGGTTTTGAGCGTAGGGCTTCCAGAGGCACCCCTGGTACTTCACATGTTGCTGGTGCTTAAGGAGGATTGCGGGGTGGAGTGAATATAGGTGCAAAAGCTAGAATGCGGGGTCCTTTTTCTGCAGTCCAAGTGAGATAAGGGTTATCGTATATCGTGTCCGTATTGGGACCCCTAGGGATAGAACCCCTGGTATAGGGCTTAGTGTTTAGGCTTTAGGTCTTCAAGTTCAGAACTTAAAGTTCGAAGTAGTAAAGTTTGAAGTAGGGTAGGTTCTACGTAGAGAAGCCTTGCACCTTAGGTTGGGTACCAATCCTCGTGTTCGAAGGAACATATAGTCCCCCTTAAGTAGATAGAATATGGCTTCGGATATTTTCTAGTAAGATCTCCATATATACTCCATATTCTATCTACACAAGAGGGATATTGGCTGCTAAAGGTTGAGTTCAGGATTCCAGGCTTAGGGTTTAGAATTCAGAGACAGATATTATGGTGTTTGATAGAGGGCTCCGAACGGTTGATGCCAAACCCTTCATGACCCTACGTACCTTATTCCTATTGGGGGTTATCGTATTCCAGTATAGTATACAATCGCCATACAATATGTTCAGTATACACCCTAAGCCCTTGCCCCTAGACCCTAAACCCCAAACCTTAAAGCACAAACTCTAAACCCTCAAGCCGGCTTGTCAGTTCAAATCATAGCCGACATCACAGAAACTCCTTGAAACTTCCTCGGAGATGAACCCTTAAAAATTCAATTTAGGGTTTAGGGTTTTAATTCAGCTAATTCCAACAACGTTGCGTTGGCCTTTACTGAACATTGTGAGACAGTTGAAGCTAGCATGCTAGGAAAGCTTATAAGGGACCAAGGACTGACATATTAGGATCTAGGATTTAGGGTTCAGGGTTGACGGCCCGAGGACGCAGACGTTCGGGTATTAGGTCCCAAGTATTATTCAGATTCTCAGATTATAGTATTTGGGCCCTGACACCTTTCCTAGGCTGTAGAGACTTTTTAGGTCCAAAACACTTACTAATCAAGTAAAGAAGCCGGGTTTCATCCACATCTGGGGCTGCGCCCAAGCGCCGAACGTGGCTTTTCTCCTAGCATCTTCAGAAGTTGGGATGCGCATAGAAACCCTAAACCCTAAAACCCCTAAGCCCTAAACCCTAAACCCTAAAAAGGCTTCAAAACCTGATAAATCACGTCGCAGTTCGTCTGAAGCTGATTTCATTGCTTTCCTAGGGGTCCAAGGACTCAGATTATCACGTCCGTTAATTGAATTTGACCCTATCCTCATTGCCTTGGCTGTAGACTATAGACTGCATGGTGAAGGGGATTATGTGGCTAGTTGTTCAGACTTTTAACGAGCTGTTTCAATTGCTGAGTGACGAATATTTGAGACGCCTGGTTCGACTGTATGCTGAAAGATGGACCAGACGGCCTTAGCGGTGTGGATTTTCTTGGACGGCCATAGTCACTCACACCCTAAACCCTAAACCTGAGCCACGAGCTACATGGGTAACCGCAAAGTTCCCTCTGAAACAATCTACCGAGAATCTACCGTTTCGGGGATTAGGACTGCAGGCAATGGGTCTAGGGATCAGGGTTATGATTTATCAGATTTCCTTGTCTTACTCGTTTCCAACATCCCCTTTTCTTGGAGGTTAACAGGGTTCACAATACCCCAAAGTGATGTTTATTCGGGTCATATTATAGGGACCCTAAACCCTAGTAGGGCGACATATCTATTGTTTAGAGTAATTCATTAACGTGCTTTCAGCGCGCCAATGCAGAGGTTGCTCCCTCGTGCTAAGTTGACACGGAGTTGAGAAGGAAACAGAAGTACTGCTGTAGGGTGTATATATGGAGATCCAAAAGGGATCATTGAAGGGATGCATTCCGCCTAAACCGTATACACCCTAACAAAACGTCACGCCTCGGCCTGAAAGCCCTTAGACCAGTAAGGTCACTGTTCAAAACCCTGAAGGTCCAGTATACAGCCATCATATAGATTTTAGGGTTTGGGGTTTCTGATTATTATGACGCTGCAAATCGTTGCTTCGGTCTTTGGGGAGTCTCTGACAATTAATCCTTGAGGGTCCAAAGACCCAAATAATAGGGTTTTAGGGCCCAAATACCACTAAAATCATATGTCATTGCTTAGGTCCTTGGACCCTTAGGGAATTGTCTTCGTTGGATCCTTAGGGAAACTGTGGGAAACTGTTAGCCCCCGGAGTTGGGGATGTACGCGCTCTAAACCCAAAAGGCTCACCAGTGCAGGTAAATCCTAACCCCTAAACCCTAAACCCTAAGGCTCTAAGGACTCATACTAAAAGGCTTTTAAGCCCAAAGACCATACTTCACTAGGCTTTGGGGCTATTTTGGAGCCTTAGGGTAGATCCTAAATATCCGATGGGCCCCTTTACAATTAGCTAACAGGGGTGTTTTGTCATATGCCTACCGAAAAACCCCAAAACCGTTTGAGACTCGTAGAAGTTTGCCTTCATACTGAGGCGAAGACATTCTGAAGGCTAGGCTACGGGCTTTGAGATCCTAGGCCCTTGACTGTCCCCAAGGTCCTCATACTTGGGCACTTGGAGGCTCTAGATATAGTTTGTGGGAGCCCTGCAACCTAAACCCTCAACCCCTAAACCCCTAACCCTTACATGTCCCAGGTTTCGCACCGTCTGGAGACTTGTGAATGGTCTTCTTACCTCTGCAAACGCAATGTTGTCGACGCTGGTTTTAGTTGCCGCCCGTCTGCAAGGACTTGCTAATTTTAATAATAGGGGGGAGGGGGGCGGGGGCGACATGGACTCCAACATAACATCATCATCCGAAATCCTAAAGCGCGCAAGCAAGTTTGGGGCTGTTTGACTCGAAGCTTTATGGTTCTTCAAGATAGAGCCTTGCCTGGAGGTCGTCAAGGCTTGAGCCACGGAGGCCTGTTCACGCGGGCTTCAGAGTTTAGATTTGATCTGGCTCGTTTGAGTCAACCCTTGAATCACTTGTACCTGTCAGTCTGGGAGGCTGTAGGTTGTCATTGAGCTGGGTGCCCTGAAAGAAAATGTCCAAGTTGTTTTGGGGGGCTGGTGTGGCTCTCGAAAAGTTTGGGGCTGTTTGACTCGAAGCTTTATGTTTCTTTAAGATAGAGCCTTGCCTGGAGGTCGTCAAGGCTTGAGCCACGGAGGCCTGTTCACGCAGGGTTCAGAGTTTAGATTTGATCTGGCTCGAGGTTTCTTTGAATCAACCCCTTGGATCATTTGTACCTGTCAGTCTGGGAGGCTGTAGGTTGTCATTGAGCTGGGTGCCCTGAAAGAAAAGGTCAAAGTTGTTTTGGGGGCTTGTGGCTCTGGAGGTGCGAGGTGCTGGGAGGCCTTGGGGGCCTGATTTCTGAAGAAAGGACAGGTGTGGGAACTGAGGGCTGAGAGGCCTGGTCCCGAGATTTGCTGCCAGAGAGGGCCTGCGGAGGTCCTCAGGGGGGCCTGGGATGCGCACGTAGCTGAATGTAGGTGCTATCTGTAGAATTGGGGGACTCCAATATAGACCTCAAAATACTATAGTCCTTATTATGGGGACCATCAAAAACGTACCCCCCAATTTTAGGAAATCCCCATTAGGGTAACATAGAGGCTCGAGGCTTGTCACTTTCAGTGATTTAGGGCTTAGGGCTTAGGGCCGTTTAGGGTTTAGGGGTCTAGGGCTTAGGGTTTAGAGGTTTAGGGTTTCTCGTTAAGGGTTTGAGATTTAAGGCTTTGTGTATCTAAGCTGTTCAAGCAATACGGGCGCAGAGCCTGTGAAACAGTATGCGACAGCTTTAGGGTTTAGGGTTTGTTTTCACCAATGCCCTTCCCTTCGCAACATACTTAGGGCGATCTCATATGACAATAGTCTAAACTCCTTCAAGGGAAGTTATATATGGGATTATATATCAGAATATTATCGGGGTGACTAAGGGGGGATAGTAGGAATTTAAACTAAACGTCATAAAAGTCCACAAGAGGAAACACAAGTAGGGAGATATGTCAGTTCTGGGTATCCAGCGTAAAGGATCCAGAAAATGGAACTTCCTTACAATCCCCCCTGCTCCCCAATGTAGGGGGATCATTTGTTGGTGGGAAAAACCTAAACCCTTCGAATCACTTGAGGGGGTTCAGTTTTGCAGTCCTTTGCGCCAGGTAATTTCCCCCACCTGTCCCCTTCTTCTCCACTCTCCCCTCCACCACCCCCTCCCCGCTCCATGCCCCAACAGCATCCTGAATCCGTAGGACTTCGAATCCTGAATTGTAAACCTCCAACCCTTCCCTAGGGATCCGAGTATACAAATAGTACCTACGTTGGGCCCTAAAGGCTGTACATACTACCTACATTGGGCTGTTTGGATCCCTAGGCCTTGACTAAGGTGCTGTCCTTGTACATCGCCGCATGCCTGGGCATCGAAATCATCACAAAGGATACCAACCTAAAGGCAAACGCAGACTCTTAGCTGGAAGTGCCCTGAAGCCCTTTAGGGTACCCTAAGGGTTTAGGGCTTATTACCCCCCATAGTGGAGAATCCAACGGAAAATGGAAAATGAAATGGAAACTGTCGGAATATAGGGATTTAAGGACCTTAGCTCAAAAGGTTTGTAACCTCTGTTATCAACTGTCCTAATAATCAGCTGAACTTATAATTTCTACCCATGGTTCAGTCAGGGAACTTAGCGTCAGTGGCAGCCAGAGAAGTGTCAGATTGAGTCTTAAGGGCTTAGGGTTTAGGGCTAAGGGTTAAGGGCTTAGGGTTTAGGGCTAAGGGCGTAGGGCTTAGGGGTCAGGGCTTAGGGTTTAGGGCCTAGGGCTTAGGGTTTAGGGCGTAGGGCTTAGGGTTCAGGGCTTGGGGTACCCTAAGGGTTTAGGGAAAGGCTTGGAGTTTTAAGGTTTAGGCTTGCAGCCAGTGACCCTTGGTTAGCAGGGAATGAAGGAATGACAAAGAAGCTGGAAATTTGTGTAAGAGTCCAAGGACCCAGATAATATTAAGGCCTTAGGTTTTACATCGCTATAGCATCCCAGTTGTCATTTCATGTTCGATGTTCTTCTCCGCCTTATTCTGAAGTGTTCCTTGTGGCAGGAGGGGATTAGTTTGGGGAACAGCGAAACCTTCAAATTCCTCTCACCTGGACCCTAGATAGGTTTCGCGTTTAGGGTAATTATAGGGCTGAGGGTTTAGGGTGTAGGGTATGCCCCGACCAACCCTAATTGGAGGGTCGGCCGTATCATGGCCTCAGATGTCCCCAGTATAAACCTACTCTAACCGCTAAACCCTAAGCGCCAAGTACCCTCTACCTTAAAGCCTACAAAGCCGAAATCCCAAACAGCTCCAGATCCTAAGTTTACAAGAAATCTCCCTACATAACCCTAAAAACCCTAAACCTTACAACTTAAACCCTAAACCGAACCGCATTTTCCGTTTCATGTTTCATCCTAAGTTAGGGCTTGTACCCCAGCAGCTAGCATCCAAGGATACAGCGCCGATCGTGAGCCAGTACTTTGGGGATCTCTCAACGACTCTGCGCCTGGGCCGGACAAAGCCACACGCGGTTTAGGGTCTAGGATGTAGGGTATAGGGATTAGGGTTCTAGGGTTAAGGGTTTAGGGTCTAGCATCTAGGGTTTAGGGATTAGGGTTCTAGGGTTAAGGGTTTAGGGTTAAGGGGTTAGGGTTATATAAGGGTTCACGGTTAAGGGTTTCAGGGTTTAGGCTTCAGGTTTTAGGGTCTAGGTGTAGGGTTTAGGGTCTAGGGTCTAGGTCTGGGTTTTTCAGCTTTGCGTGGACAACTTGTACCATCAGACCAAGGCCGATAACTTCCATGTAGCTTATTTCACGGAGCTCATCTGCTTTGCTGCAAGAATGCAGGGCTTGGACAACTTGGAACCGCATGACACCATTCAGGCAGTACAAAGTCTTGAACCCTAAACCCTAAAACCCTCAAACCCTAAACCCTAAATCTCTTACGAGGCTTACCCTCACAGCCTTCGTAACCCTGGACTCCATCGCGCCCATCTACGGGCCTTTGATTGCCAGCAAGCCGGAGTTAGCTGTGCACCTTGGAATATGCACACGGAGATATGGAGTTTTCCCAACATTAGGGGTACCATCTAAAGGGGTTCTATAGGAGTTATATAGGGTCAAGTGTATAGGATTTGAGTAAGGGCTGCAGTTTTTTAAAAAGGGTTTGGGTTGAGGGTTGGGGGTTATGGGTTTCAGGTTTTAAGTTTTAGGTCAGGGTCTGTGGAATAATGGAGAACAAAATCTGCTATCAATTATCGTATCATGGGGTTATATAGGGCGAATGGAAAAGAAAATGGCAGCTTCGGTTTGGGGTTAGGTAAGGGTTAAGGGTTTGGGGTTCAGGTCTTGGAGGTTTAGGGTTGGAGGTTATGGGTTTGGGGTATAGGTTTTGGGGGTTTACGGCTAGGGTTTGGGGTTTGGGGTGTAGGTTTTGGAGGTTTAGGTTTGGTGTTTAAGGTTTGTGGTTGAAGGTTTGGGGGTTTAGGGATTGGTGGTTCAGGGTTTGGGGTTTAGCGTTTGGGGTTTAGGGGGCTTAGGTTTTGGGGGTTTAGGCTTCGGGGGTGTAGGGTTGAGGGTTTTGGTTTGAGGGTTTGGGGTTTGAGGGCTTGGGGTTTAGGATTTGGGATATAGGGTTTTGGGGTTCGGGGCTCGGTTTTCAAGGCTTTAGGCATTTGTTTACAGGGTTTTTGGTTGTGTAGGCTAGGGTTAAGGGTCAGGGTTCCAAGCCCCACGCCCAAAATCCTGTTTTTTCAGAGGTTAGGGTCGGGAAGTTTGACATTTTTCTGTGTAGGCTACAGGTTTATGAGTTGGGCTTGAGGGCTTAGATTTCACCCTTTGAGAATCCCGACCTGGACCCTGCAGAACCCTTCATCGTAGGAAGATGTCCTAAACCCTAAACCCTAAACCCCAAAACCCTAAACCCTAAGCCCTACTGCTTTAGGGAGAATTCCAAAAAAGACCGGTTTCGTAGGGTCCGGGTGCCCAATCCCCACAATCTGGGTTGCGGTTAAGGAACTTTAACTAATGTACCATATATCAGTTTATGGGCAGTTCCCAAATTTAGGGTCCAATTTTGGCATCCCCAAATATTAGGTGCCGTAACATCATCTACAATCAGAAGGGGCCATAATTTAGCTAGTACGGTTTCCTTATTATAGTACCTTATAATTAGCTTCAGCTCCTTGACAGTAACTCAGCTTCAGCGCTGGTATGGAGCCAAGGTACTTCTTTTGCATCGTGCTCTTTGTCTCCATTGCTTTGATGAGCCTTCCTTGCAATTTAGGGTTTAGGGTGGAGGGTTTGGCCCCAATTCGGACCCTAAAAGAGACATATGCCATATGATTCGCGTACGATCTTAAGTTTGCGGGCGGCGTTACCAAAACCCTCTTAGTACAAAAGCCTGTGCTTTTAGTGCTGGTGGTAGAGTTTAGGGTTTAGAGCCCTATACCCTAAACTACACATGCAGTATCGTCCTTTTTTCGAGGATCCACAAGCGGAGTCTGTGCATCGCTCGGTCGACCTCCTTTTGATGTACGTATCGGGCCATGTATTACTTGGAAAAGACAAGGTTGTACCCATGTGAGCCATAGTCTAACTCCTGAAAAGGAGGGTTATATAGGAGATTATATGGGGGGCTACTATAGGGGTCATTAAGGGAGATACTAAGAGTTTAGACTATAGCTCGTGTAGGAACGCATCTGAGCTCAAAGTATGTATTGTCTAGCTCTTGATAAGTGGAACTCATGGGGACCTTGGGGGTCCTTGGCATCTAAAACACGCTTTTAGGGAAGCACCTATGTAGTCGCATGCCGGTGCCTAATTCATATACACTGATAGGTGAAATACCTGCGTAGGTAATTGGGGTTATTGGTAGGGACTTAGCGGCTTAGCGTTCCACAGCCCCTGATATAGGGCCCGACGCAATGGAACCCTATCAGGACCTAACAACGTTCCCACAGTGGTGGGTTTAAGGTTTAGGGTTTGGGGCCCTTTGCCGGACACCTTTGCGGGGTTATCAAGGTTCTGGGCAAAATATGGTTGTTCCCTAGAATTGCAGGTGCGCTTTTGGGTGTCTCCTTAAAAAGGGTTATTGTAATTTGGGAGTCTATTGGGATCCCATTTTCGGGGTAGAGCTCCTAAGCCCTAAGCCCTAAACCCTCCACACTGTGGAGCGCCAAGGCAATGAAGACGGCCGTTTCAAAACATGGGACCGTAGTTTAGTCCAGCTACGGTACGGCAAACATAATCCAAAGAAAGAGCATTTAGGGTTTAGGGTTTAGGGATAATCTAGAAGGAAAGCATATGTTTAAATGTGGTCTGTGGATTGGATAAGATGTACTTCATAAATGTGTAAAGCACTGGTTCATGGGACTCAGCAACTGCTGACACCTGCGGTTATAACCCAACTTAACCCGTTAACCCGGAACCCTTGAACCCTGAACCTTAGCCAGCCGGGCGGCTTCCTGGCAGCATCCACATCATCAGCAGAAATACTGTTTAGGGTTTAGGGTTTAGGCTTTACCTAGACCCCAAAGTATGTGAAATAATGGCCTTTTGGAATATATTTAGGTGTTTTGGGCTATTATTTTACCTACTTTTGGGGTTCAGGTAGATTTAGGGTCTAGAATTGTTTTTTTTTTCCCCCCTGCCAGGGTGCTGAAGGGAATCCCCAACTTAGCGAAAGTCTCCATGGGGGTTTCCAAAGAATACGCCTTTCTTAGAGACACCTCGATGAAGACTGAGCGATTCTACGGAACAAAAAAAAAAACGTTGGGCCGCCTGTTTTTGCGCACAGGGTTCAACAGATTTTGTAAAGGAAGGTGGGGTACAGGAAGTAGGCCTCAACATCCTGGAATCTACAATAGGGGTGCTTCAAGCCACATACTTTCATCCCACCTTCTGAGCCCCCTAAGCCCTAGGCCATAAACCCTTAACCCCTTAGCCCCTAAACCCTGAAACCCCTAAACCCCTCAACCCTTAACCCTGTTTTGCCGAACTTCGGTATCTCAAGGAATCTGGTGACGGCTGTCCTGGTGGAGGGTGCGCTGGCAAACGCGTCGGCAGATAAGGCGCCCAGCTTTGGGAGGTTTAGGACGCAGGGTTTGCCCTGAAACCCAAAACCTAAACCCTAAGCCACTAAGGCATTTGTAAGGTCTAGGTACCGGAATGAAGAGTCGGGGGAATGCTCAAGTGGGGATCCAGCTTTATCCAAAGTCACCCTAAACTCTAAACCCAGAAAATGACAGTGCAGGGATCCAAATATTAAGGCTTTGAGGCCCAAATGAGCTAGAGTCTAAACTGCTTCAAGGGGGTTATATACAGGGTTATATAGGGCACCGCTATAGGGCTTATTAAGGGGGATACTAGGAGTTTGGACTATGGCTCAATGCTATTCAGATTGTAGTTTCCAGGCCCTAAAACCCTCACCATTTCAGTCCCTGGACTCTTAGGGTATGCGGTATGCTATTGCATCTTCACCTTTCTTAAACGATTCGAGGTTACTCAAGGAATAGCAACTGATTAGGGTTCGGGGATCAGGCTTCAGGGTTCAGGGCTTGCTGAATAGCATTAGGGTTCAGGGTTTGGGATTTGGGTGGAGGGTTTCCCTTTTGGGGAGAACATCACACTCTAGAATATCATCATGCGCAAAGACACAGTATTCAGGGCCATGCAGGACTTTTCGTGTGAACACCAAACCGCAACCCCTTCACGCCATACCCTGAAAAACAGTCCCTAAACCTTAACAAAAAAAGGCGGAGGCCTAAAGCGGAAATATCAGGATGTTGCCCTAAGGGTCCAAGTACCGAATAATCATACACTTACCTAAAACCTGTGCTTTGAAACCATAAACCCTAAACCCTTACCATTACCCTACACTCAAGTATCTTACTATTGGGTCCTTAGACCCTTAGGGTTGGGTACCAGTAGAACCTTGTAAGCCAGTGCTTTGCATTCGTTGGTCCATGAGGGCGTATAGTTCCCCTTAAGTAGATAGAATATGGGGTATATGGGGATCTGATTATAAAATTTCCAGAGCCACATTCTATCTACTTAAGGGGGACTATGGGGTCACCGCAGAAAGCCTAGTCGCCCAAAATTATGGGCTGCTTGAACCCAAAGTGATAGACAGCTATAGGAAATTAGACTATACTTCTGGCCTACCTGCTTTCTACGTTAATGACCTTGTTTGCAGCTGCTACATTGGGGAAACCATAAAAATATTCCATACACCCATCATGGCAACTTAACTAGGGAGGGTGTACCCTGACTAAAATCTCTGTGTGGTTTAGCATGCGCGCGTTGGACGTCAATTGTCTAGCCCTAAGGGTCCAAGGACCCAAATAATAGGGTTTTAGGGCCCAAATACAATAATATCAATTGCATTTGGGCCCTAAAGCCCTATTATTTGGGTCCTTGGACCCTTAGGGTAGTTTGTGCCCCGGCAATTCGAAGGCGATTGCCACCTCTGGAACCCTAAACCTTGGTGGGTTTAAGGCTCAGGAGCCTACCTGAAGCCCAAATGTATGCAAGATAATGGCCCTTTCCTTTGGGCTATTTTTGGTGGTTTTGGGCTAACATTTTACCTACTGTTGGGGCCCAGGTAAACGCTGAACACGCTAAATGGCCTTAACCGCGTGTTCTGAAATAACGGTTTAAGTACTCCATACGTATATGTTACCTGAACCCCAGTCAACTGTTTGGTACTTGGATCCTTAGTGTTTGATTACTAACTAGGTGATAAACTTTAGACGTTTCTTTTTGTATTTGGTTTTGTAAGCTCTGCAAATGACAGGAAAAGCACATTACCTACACGCTGAGGTTCCAAGGACCCAAGCATTCCCAAATAGCATTCAGAGTATAGTATTTGGCCCCCTAAAACCCCATCATTTGAGTCCTTGGACACTTCGGAACAGGTTTGCTGGTAAATGCGATGCGAATTGCAGCGCACGCTTTAGGGTGCTGGGTTTCAACCCTAGGGCTTGCGGCGGGTTTTTCTAAAGGTCATTTTAAAAAAGGGAGCATTGGGAATACAAGGGGATCCTAACCAAACAGGGAACCTACCTCATGGCTGTTTTGGGGATAGGTATTTGGAACAACTACCACATCTTGACCATGCAGGCGTCGACCCCAAACCCTAAAGCTTAATCTAGACCGAAACCTTACACATTGCCTATACCCCCCAAGGTATCCTATATAGAGCCCAAGTACTCCCAAAGAGGTCCTACATGGCCTAACCCAGCCCTTCAAGCCGGTACAACGCAGACTTGCTGGTTGGCAATAACCCTGCACCCTAAATACTAAACCTTGGACCCTAAACCCTAAACCTTGAATGCCTAAATCCTAATCCTTGAATTCCTAAACCCTAAGCCTAAACCCTAAACCTTAAACGCCTAAACCCTAATCCTTAAGTTCCTAAACCCTAAACCCTGTAAAAAAACTAAGCCTTAAACCCTAACTTGCAAGAAAGGATCTTGATAGCCGCCGCTAGATCATTCCCATGAATGTTTAGCGTTCAGGGTTTAGGGTTTAGGATTTAGGGTTTAGGGTTTAGGATTTAGAGCTTCCATTTTCTTTTCCATTCCCGAAACCCGAGGCCCAAAGCACTACGTAGTAGTTTCCAGTGTCTTTTTCAATTCCTGCATGTCATACTCACACCCTAAACCCTCAACCCGAAAACAGCAAGACATTTCCGGAAAGGAGATGGAGCGAATGGATCTGAGAGAGAAGCTGCGTAGCGAAATGCCGAGGCGAGGAGATTTAGTGAATTAAGGGCCTAAACCCTCAACCCTTAACCCCTTTATGGGCTTCATGGGTTTGGGGAGTGGTGGATATAGAGTTTTGCGGGTTTTGGGCTTATAAGGGTTCAGGTCCTAGGCTCTAAGGCCCCAGGCGTGGGGTTTCGGGTTGAAGGCGTACTTCATCGGGCTGTTCCACCCTCCCCCTAAGTTACGCCTTCAGGTTGCCTATTGCCGTAAGAAGTCCCCTCCCGTGATAAGAGTCCCGCGCCCTAACCCTACACTCCTAAACCATGATTCAAAAACCTACATGGGCTACGGTCTAAGTAACATAGGGCCTACTAAGGGGGATGCTAGGACTTCAGACTATAGCTGAATAATTACCACTAGTATGGTCCTAGACTTCTTGTCTAAATACAGTATAGGATACCTCAAACAGACCTCAAGAGGATATCGACAATTGTTCATAAGCCCCTGTAATACATCAACAAACCCGGCTGAGCAAGTTGTACCGACCTCGCCTTACAATCGTAGTTTAGACAGAACACAGGCCCAACTTGGTTTAATTTCAGGTTCCCAAGTTCTTACAAAAATGGCAAGCTACACCCCAAAGTCATCCTAAACCCTATACCCTAACCCTAAGTCCCCTCAACTCAACCCTAAACCCCTGTACCCTAGCCCCTAAACCCTAAAACCCTAAAAGCCTTGACCCTCAACCCTAACATCAGCATCAATGCCGGAGGCTCTCGGCGGTTTTCGATGAGATTGACAAGGCCGAGCCGAGGGTTTGTCTCCAAAATCCGATCCCTAGTAGGGCTTGCGTTGTAGCGTTGAGGGGTTGGGGTTTAGGGTTATATGTATAGAGATAGGTAGAGAGAGAGAGAGAGAGATATATATATATAGAGGTAGAGAGGATTTAGGGATTAGAGGCTCTGAGGTTTAGAGCTTAAGGTTTAGGGGTTGGGGTTAATCTTGGGTTATCCTGAGCCTTGGATTGGGCAGTTGCAAGCAGTTTAGGGTTTCGGGTTTAGGGTTTAGGGTAGAGTTTTTGGTGACCCTAAAAACAAAACCCTAAACCTTGGTTGAGTGGGTTGCATCTGTCCATTGAAGTTTGAGCCATCCTGCAAGCATCCCCACAACCCTAATTGGGGTTTAGGGTTTGGGATTGAACCTCTGGAAGCCCTAAGCCCAAGACTCTTCAAACCATAAACCTCTCAAGAGCCTAAGCCGCGCCGTCTTTGTAACAATCTAAAAAACCCGAATGGTTTAGGAGGGTTCCTCTTTAGGCTTATATGTCCCTCAACCCTAAACCCTAAACTCTAGCATTCAGGGAATTCCCCCCCTTGAGCCTTGGGTAGTTTGATGTTTGATCCTTGAGGTTTTGGGTGTTGGGTTTTGGGTTCTGAAAGAACCAGAGGGGCCCCTAAAGCCTATACATGGTGCCTACTTTGGTGTGATTTGCATCTTCAGGGCAACTTCCACGCTGTTATAGTCCCACGTACCCCAACATAAACCCCGAAAGTTAAGCTCTACACGTGAAATCCAAAACTCTAAACCTTAAACCCCAAACCTTACAGCTTGCAACCCTAAACCCCACGCCCTAAACCCTAAACCTTACTCTTCTACACGTGAAATCCTAAACTGTAACCATTAAACCCTAAACCTTAAACCCTAAACCTTACACCTAAGCCCTAAACTCTAAACCCTAAACAGGATGGGTCTGGAACGCTGTCGATGGATGAGATGGCCATGGTTCCTGTACCTCGCTCCTGTTGCGTAGGGGGGGTTGTTCTTCAAGGGTTTAGGGTTTAGGATTCAGGGTTTAGGGTTTATGGATCTAAGGTTTAGGGTTTGGGGTTTCGGGGTTCAGGGTTTTGGCTTAGGGTGTATGACGGTATATGGTTTAGGTTTTAGGGCCTATGCTTTAGGGTTTCAGGCTTTAGGGTTTATGGCTTAGGGTTCAGGCCCAGGTACGTGTGAAATCGAAGCTGTCCGTCTTTGAACCTACTTGCGAGCATGATCCACAGGGTCCAAAACATGTAATCACTTATATATACCCCCAAAACTTAAGTCACGATTTCTAGTGTACTAGAGCCACAGTATATGGTTATTGTGTACTTGACCCTTTGGTGATGGTTCAGGTTACAAAGAGCAGGGAGCTTGCGCTGTGATTTCAGAGTCGGAATTCAGGTTGCTCGCTGTCAAAGTCCGTTACTCTAATGTCTTCTGTTACCCTAAACCCTAAACCGGGGATCCGTTTCGTTTAAGGTTTAGGGTTCGGGGTGGGGCGTGGTTTAGGCCTAAGCTTTAGAGTTTGGCCGGGTCCCTTGGAGGGATAGGGATTTAGGGTTTAGGGTTTAGGGTTTAGGGTTTAGGGGATTTGTTATGTTGGTGGTCTAACGGGTCGAGCATAGGAATGTGTGCAGGGATACAGAGTATCTAGCAATATGCGCATATGTATACGACAAATACGGGTGTATATATACATATGTATATAGTGGGATATATACGTTTTAGGATGGTTGGGTTACAGATTTGGGGTTTAATTTGGAGTTTCATGGGAGTCCGTACCTGCTAAAAATTGAAACTGGCGATAGTGCAATTTAGAACATTCTAGGTACGGCTATATGCCCAGTGATAAGTAGTATCCAAGTCACATGCACCTCCAACTGACGATTGCCCAATTTTTCTGGCTACTCTAAACCCTAAACCCCAAATCAGGGATCCTCCCTTTTTGGGTGTGCTCTTGAGAAGAATCGTAGTATACTGCGCTAATTGACGCATCTTTCTGTTTGTGGAAACTCCTATAGTTGCGGGAATGGGCTTGTGGGGCATGCTGCGCTTTTGGCAGCGCATGCGCAAGGAATTGCATCTTTAACTTTGAGCCCGAAGCCCCATTTGAGCCATAGTCTAA
>CAJNIZ010041335.1:216-25285 GCA_905231905.1 Symbiodinium pilosum
AGGGTTTAGGGTTTAGGAATGGCAAAGAAAATGGAAACTACCACATTATTATAGGGATGATATAAGGAATAATATAGGGGTTATATAGGGATAATGATGTTTAGGGGTTTAGGGTTAGAAAGTTTCGGGCTGAGGGGTTTAAAGTTTAGGGTCTAAGGGCTTAGGGGTTGGGAGCTTTGGGCTTAGGGGGTTAGGGGTTCAGAGTTTAGGGTTTAGGGGTTTAGGGTTTAGGGGTTGAGAGCTTTGGGCTTAGGGTTTAAGAGTTTGGGGCTCAGGGTTCGGGGTAAGGATCCCAGACACGTCCTGTATGCGCACAAGCCCTGGTTCAGCCCTTGGGCTACTTTGTGGACTATCTGGTCTCTTCCATGGCAGGGGAACGCAAAACCTAAAACCCTGAACCCTAAACCTCACCCAATATACTTGCGTCCTCGTCCTAAACCTAGAACCCTAAATCTAAGATCGCGGTGTTTCTGCGGGAGCTGTCATGCTGAGAGAAAAGAGAGAGAAACGCACGGATGGGGAACCAAAAGGACTCCAAAGCTAGGGTTTCGGATTCGGGGTTTGAGAGTTTGAGGCAAGCAAGTGGGCACCAATAATAAGAAGGTTCGGGTAACCCCAACCCGCATACCAAAGGACCTTTTTTCACTCATATAGCCATTATAGGTTCCTCGATTCGGGGGCGTTAGGGAAATCAACATCCCCTCGTTAACCAAAGCCTCTTATCGACACTACTTGCAGAGGTTTGATGTTTAGGAGCCCACTCATAACTGAAGTCACAGCCTAAACCCTAAACCCTAAACCCTATACTACAGGGCGGCCAGAGAGGTTCTAAGTGGGATTTTTAAAGCCAGCTATAGATAGTTGCTAAGTCCCATGATCCCTAGGCCTACTGTTGAGGGTTTAGGGTTTAGGGGAACTTAAGGGTTTAGGCTTGGTAGGGTTGAGGGTTTAGGGTTATATTGGGGTTATATAGGGATAATGGAAAACAAAATGGAAACTACTATAATGGGGTGATATAGGGTTTAGGGATTGGGGTTTAGGGTTTACTTGGAGGGTCAGGGGAACTTACTACGTAGGTTAATAAGCGGGATAACTAGGGTTACTATGTGGGTTTTAGGGGTTATTAGCCTGATTACTAAGTCCCCCTGACCCTCCCAGTAGTCCCTAAACCCTGCACATCCTCATTGTGCCTAATGGCAAGTCGTCGAAACCCAAATCTGTGGCCTCCCCTGTCTGAGCCTACGTAATCCCAAGTGAAGGCTACCTAGAGCAGCCAATGTACCTATATTAAAGAGATTAACTGATACCCTAGATCATACCTTTGAACAAACCAGTACATAATAAGCTATCCCAATATTTTGGCATCTTTGCCTTTTCAAGGGTCTAGGTTACGCGAGGTACTTAGAACAGGCTTGCGGTTTAGGTTGTGCTTTTGTTGAAGGGCGTGGCCCGGATGCAGGCTACCTAGCAAAACCTAGAAGTTTGGAAGAAAGGTAAAGATACCAAAGCATTAGGTATGCAACTGTGTTGTGCGGACGTATTTGCTAGTCGAGATTGTCAAAAATGTTGAAGATTCCTTGTGCGTTTTTTTAAAAGTGACTGCTGGATCATTGCCTCTTGCGGAGTGTTGAGGGTACTTCTTCTACCTGTAACAAACACATTGTACTATGGTACAGTGATATCTCTTCAAACGCCACTATAACAACCCTCAAAATACGCACCTAAGAGGCTATCAAATAAAGTTGAGGGCACAGAAAGTCTGCACTTTCATGATGTACTGAAAATAGGAACCCCATGGGTGCAAAGTGCACCTGGCCAGCTGCTACTTGCTAGCTTACATTAGATTAAAGGACTGAGGCAGAGCCAAGTTCAGAATAGTATTGTGGAAACCTAAACCCCGAACCCTAAATTGTGGAAACCTTGAAGTGGGGTGAGGTCGAGTGGGGGTGTCCAGTTTGCCCAGCTATCAGGTTTCTTTCGGTTCCCGAACAGAAGGCTTTGCTTCGCCGAGGGCATGGGATATCCTTGGGCGGCAATTTTTGGGTGTAGGGATTCGGGTAAGGGTTTAGGGGTTCAGGGTTTTAAGGTTTTGGGGGCTTAGGCTTCAGCGTATGCAATTCCAGTTTTTACGGTTTAGGGGTTTGAGGGGTTGAGCTCCTTAAAAGGAGCTGAGGAATTTGTAAGCACCAAACCCATCACGAGCTCCAGTTTCTTAACCCCATGAGCAAATTTTCTTGAGTGACAAGGCCGAACAAACAAAGGTCTTTGCCCTTGCATTGCTTGGAAACCCTAGACCACCTTAAACCCTAAACCCTAAATCAAAAGACTGGGCTGAAGGTGCGTGCTGCTGCAGAGTTGGATAGGCTGCGCGCAACAATCGTAATCCCTAATCCC
This sequence comes from Symbiodinium pilosum, assembly GCA_905231905.1. Lineage (NCBI taxonomy): Eukaryota > Dinophyceae > Suessiales > Symbiodiniaceae > Symbiodinium > Symbiodinium pilosum. The sequence continues at coordinate 2,611 of CAJNIZ010041335.1, forward strand.
CCCCCTCAATTCATTCTGTAGCATCATCGCGTTTTCCATTTTTTTCTGGAATTTGCGTTCAACCTACCTTGGGGTCGATGTATAGGCATTACGATCCAGCGTATGTTATAAATTATAGCGCCCGGGCACATTAAGTAAGCGTACTGAATATTAAGAGCTGTACCTGAAGTTACCTAGACCCAAAGCGAAATATGCTAAGATAATAAATACAAAACCCCTCTTTGTCTGCGTAGAAGGGTTACTCAAGGTATACTCGAAACCCCGAGTCTCCCTGCATAGCCCTATTTACCACATAAACAACCTCTAGATCCCCCTCTATAGGTGGGGGAGTTGTAGGTACATTGGCTACCTTAAGGCCTAAACCTTAAACCCTGAACTCTAAACCCTAAACCGTACACTCTACATTGGGTTTTAGGGACGCCGGGTTCAGATGCCCAGAGGATCTCTGACGGACCCAGCGCCCAAGTCAGGTTCACTTCTCGGGTGTCTGCCAGGACGCCACCACCTGCTACTTGGTGTGGAATTTAGGGTTTAAGGCCTAGGGTGTAGGATTTAGGGTTCAGGGTATGAGGTTTAGGGTTCAGGGCTTAAGGTTTGAGGTTTAGGGTTGGAAGCAAGTCGGTTTGGGGCCACGGTCCTGTATTACACGGTTTGCGTAGTGCTTTGTGGGAGGCAGCGGTTTAGGGCTTAGGCACCATGATGAAACATGGGCTGTCATAAGGCCTGAGTTTGTTGTGATGGGCACCACAGGCAGTTCTAACCCCCTCCTGCTAACATTAAACTCCACCCTGCAACATGTAGGGTTTAAGGTTTAGGGTTCAGGGTTTAGAGTTTAGGGTATAGGGTAAAGGTTTAGGAGAGGAGTTTAGGGTTTAGGGTTGAGGGATTTGAGTTTAGGGTTTAGGGTCTAGGAGTTAAAGGTTTAGGGGTTCAGGGCTTAGGGCATCACACCCCAACACAGTACACTCTAAACCCACACACTTTCAAGCCTCAATATCATTGTTTTTTCAGCTAAACTTTCAAAAAGCCAAAGATGTCAAAGTATTAGGTGGTACAAAGACCATTTTCAGGGGGATAACGGCTAGGCGAGGCATATCCAAGATGGAACACCTTGGCAGCCTTAATTTTAGGTAAGCCTGTCCTTCTGCTTCCTTATCCAAGTGAAATGGAAAACGTATATAGGGACATTATCCCACTCATAGAGCATCAAATCAAACAGGAAGTAGAACTTTTAAATGGACACCGGGGATATGTGGGATTTATGAGGATAAATGCTAACATTATGGTCCTAGATTCCTGGTATAAGTATGGTAAAGTCAAGGTTACCTCAAACTGAACTCGAAGTGAGATTGGGAACTGGTAGGCTGCAGTAATAAGTGGCGTATGTACATGTCACACTAAACCCTTAACCCTTGGAAGCTGAACCAAAACCAGCTGCAGCTGGATGTTGTGAGATGTTCAAGTCATTTTGGGGCTTTAAGGTTCACAGATTTAGGGTTTGGGCTAGCTTGTAATCTCATTTTTTAGGTCATATGCTTGAACAATTACCTGATATGACTTCGTGTTCAGTGTGTCAAGCCCAAGCATGAATCTTGACATGATAACTATCATATGGCCCTCATAGGGTCTTTGCTATAGTGCTTGGGGTTACCAAACCCTACAATAAACCCTGAACCCTGAGCTAAATCAAGTCTAAACTCCTATTCCCCCTTCAGAAGCCCTATAATATTCCCCATATAACCCCCTTTAATGTGCACTTCATATTAAGAAGTACCCGTACATTCATAAAAATCCCGCGGCCGGAACACTATTACAACAACCCCCACATTCGCCACTGTCATTCATGGGGCCGCCAGAATCTGGATAGATCAATCAAGAAGGGGGGTCATTATTAATGCGAAGTGCACAGCAAGGAGTTTAGACTATAACTGAATCGTTGCTTTCCCAAGATAGGGGGACCCCACTATAGAACCCAAAATAACCCTTATTATAGGGATCCCCAAAAAGGTATCCCTAATTTTGGGAAACTCTTTAATCCCTATAAATACCCTATATAATCCCAGTTTTCCATTTCATTTTCCATTTTCTTTTCCATTTGATTCTCCATTATAGTAGGTACCCCTAGGAAACCCTAAACCCTAAACCCCTAATTTTGGTACCAACCACAAATTTGGGCAACCCCCACCTGGAAGCCTAAAACCTCGTTGAAGCCCGGAAGCCTCAGCCTGAAGCCTGCTCTGCTGCACCTCCCCACCCGCAGCACCCCGCAACGGTTTAGGGTTTAGGATTTTAGGGGTTTAGGGCTTAGGGTTCAGGATTTAGGGGTTTAGGATTTACGGGTTTAGGATTTAGGGGTTTCGGGCTTAGGGTTTAGGGTTGAGGGTCTGGAACCTAAATTCATAGCCCCGCAAAATCGTTAGCTCCTCAACTATCAAAACGGCAGAGAATCATATGAATGCAACCAGGGGTGGAAAACAAAATGGAGGCTGGGTTTCTAGAGAGGATTTTAGGATTACGGAAGGTAGAAGCCCGAATAAGCTATAGTCTAAACTCCTAGTACCCACTTTAATAACCCCTATACTATCCCCTATGTGCCGCCTCTAAGGAATTTAGACTATGGCAAAAATAGCTACCAATATCATGTTGAGGTGTGGGTGAACTACTTCCACGCTAAGGTCTAGGGTCTACTTGGGGTTTAGGCATACAAAAAACCTAGGAATTTAGGACTAGTACCATGTCAACCTATTCAGGCGTCTACATTACTTCCTGGACCCAAAACCTCAATTCCACAATGCCGAAACAGGAAACAAAATGCGCAATGACATGGCCCCCGCAACATTAGCGGTACCTGTTGGAGGTCCCCATAATGAGGATTATAGCATCTTATTCATTGGGGACCCCCCTATTTAGGGAAGCTACCAAATCCTCCTTAAACCCTAAACCCTAAACCCTAAACCCCAAATCCTCGTATTCACCAAACAGATCGCACAGTTCGTCGCACCTTCCAGGTGCCCGGCTCGCGTTTGCAGCTCTGAAAACCGAGATCCTGTGGCTTTTTAGGTTTTCTGAGAACCTAGACCCTCCTCCTACTCTCTATTAGGCCTTAAGTACCCACTATTAGGGACCATATACCCCCAATTAAGGGTACAAGGAGGGTCCTGGAAATGAACATTGTCTTAGGTACCCTGTGACGTGATTAATACTGGGATACGTAAGGTTGAGGGCTTAAGCGCTTCTGGAAAGTAAGGCCTCTGGGGGGAACCCAAGGGCCCTCTAAGAAAATGGCTTCCATAAAAAAGTGAACCCCAATATAGACCCCCATATACTATAATCCGTATTATGGACATCCCCAGAAAGGTAGCCCTAATTTTAGGAAACCCGCATATCTACGGGGTACAAGGGGATCATGAGAGTCTCTATACAGGATGTATGCGGATCTTTTGGAAAATACCACTTAGAGGCCAGTTTGGGGATGTCAAGCTTGGAATCCAAGGTTAAAGGGCTCATCCAGTGGCTCTTCATATTAAGTTCCTTTGGGGCGTTTTTGCATAGGAATATGATCTACTACTTCCAATGAGCTAACACAGAAGACTTGACGTTGCCTCACACAAGGACGCGGAGTCTCAAATTTCGGAATTCAGGAATGGATCCTTACAGTAGTGTCTATATTAACCCCCATCATGTGATAGATTCCATTTCATTTCCAATCCTGCATTCCATGCTAACCAGAGGTCAGTATTGACACTAGGGAAGCCAGGAGAAGTTTGGCGTTCGGGCCCGGCATTCAGATGGGGCCTGCAGCCCTGTTCCGGGCCCCCCCATGTTAGGGGCCTGTGGCTTGGATTTTATGGTGGCTCTGAGGTTCAGGGTTTGGAGAATACAGATTCACAGCTTAAGCCTGACGAACAACATAACAGATTTTTTGAAAGCAAGGCAGCCCCAAACTAACCTCTTACTTCGAAATGTCTCCACTTGGAGGCCCTGAGCGCTGCTACTCAACTATAAGTGTAGTTATTCTTAGAAAGGTAAGTCCCCTGAGCCACCGCACCCAAAAGGAACTACATACTATGTATGGAGGAGATGTTGCACCACTGTAGACACGTCATGGCCTGGGAATTACAGCATGTTGCGGGTTTTGAGTGGTACAAGATGCTGGTGCCAGTGGCGCAAAGCCCTAAACCCTGAACCTCGCGGGCCTGTAAGCTCTCCAAGAACTTCGGCATCATCCTGGCCACGCATGCAGGGTGGGGCTCCTAGTTTCAACTTGCGCATGTAATGTATGCGGCGTGGAATGGGGATAGGCGAGGTTGTATGTCCCATTACTTGTAGTCCTGGGAGGTATGAAGTTTGAACATCATCATTTGACTTGCGGGCCTCAACCACAAAAGACGTTTACATTGTACCTTAGCGCTGGGCACTTTGCGCTCCTGCCAAAGGATAACCTTAGCATGCTCAGAACGTTGATACCGTTCCTCACGTAACTGTCAAAGGTCTAAAAGCAGTCCTAGCTGGATGCCAAGGAGACGAACCAGTATGGTTTGGCACCACAGTTACACCCCTTGTATACATGGCCATCCTGCTTGGGAGGCACAATGCTAGCTGACACACTCATCTACCTGCTGCACCACATGTGCTGCACCGCTTCGAAAAAGCTATTCTGAAATTACTCTAGACCCTAAACACATAACGACCTGAAGCCCAACTTCCGTGCACTACAGGGGCCTGAACAACCACAATAAATCTCTCAGACTGTCGCTGAAAAGCAGCAATATCCTCAAACTATATTCCTTAAAACAAGTGAAGAGGGGACACGTCTTGCAGACTCTTCAAGACACTAGCGAAGACCAGCAGGCCCAACTCCTGTGAATTCACCCACATACCATAACCAATCCCAAGCCCTGAACCCTAAACAAATCATCCTAGCATCATCTTGTACGGAGGACTAATATTGGGAGTTAGACATGTACCCCCTCCCCCTCAAATTTAGAACCCTATTCGGCCTTACTAAGCTCCATATAATCCTCATTCGCTCCTGAAACCCCGGGGGGTGCACATGTGGGGGCGGGTGGGGACGGGGCGTTGTATTGCAACTCCTTTTTGTATATTCCTTCATTCCTTCATGAATGACTACTGGCTTTCTGTCAACGCTACTTGGGAGGTCGGAGGGTGAGTACGTGTACTTATAACTTAACCATGTCATACCTTTTTAGCAACCCTCCATCACACCCTACACCCTACATCCCTGGAACCAGAACCCTACATCCTTAAACCCTAAATACCCCAAAACTCTGGAACCCGAAATCCCAACACCCCTAAACCCTAAATCTCCCAAACCCTAGACCCCTTAAACCCAGAATCCACAAACCCTGAATCCCTAGACCCTAAATCCCGAAAACCCCAAATCCCCATAACCTAAATGCCGAAACCCTACTTAAATCCCTAAACCCAAACCCTAAATCCCCCTTAAGTAGATAGAATATGGGGTACATGGGGATCTTACTATAATATACCTAAGACTGTAACCCTAAACCCTATATTCTATCTTAGCAGCCCCCAAAAGCCCCAGTCTGAGGCTCTGACGACTCTAAGAGCTCTGCAAAGGACACAGGCGAGCCGTTCACGAACTCGTGGTTCAAACCTCGGTTTGCCTCGGCGCTAAAACCATAAGGTTTAGGGCTTAGGGGTTTAGGGTTCAGGGTTTAGGGTTCAAGGGTTTAGGGGTTTAGGGGTTTAGGCTTTAGGGGTTTAGGGTTCACTTGGAGGATCTTTTGACTTAGTAAGTCTGCCTACTATCTGTAATGACCCCTATGATAAGCGTTATAACCCAGGTTTCTACGTAGACTTACTAAGTCAAGGGATCGTCCAAGTAGGGTTTTTGTTTTGGTGGTTGGGGATGAGGGCTTCATGGTTGAGGGTTTTAGGATGTAGGGTTTCGGGCTTCTTCAGAAAAAGCTTAAGCCAACAGTAGGAACTAGGCTCACAATTACCAAATCCCGTCGGAACAGAATTATAACCAGACCCACCAGTGTAACATGCCGGGAAAGTGTTAATGCTTTGGGTTTTTCATTTTGATTTGATTGTACTTGAGAGGAATATAGCTTTCAAAGCAACACCCTAAACCCTAAACCCTAAACCTGGTTTGGCAGTATTCAGGGCCCCCTCCCCGCAAAACGAAGATAGATCAATCGATGGGGGAGGCTTATTAATACGGAGCTGGCATGAACCTGCACCCTAAACGAAGCTAAAGCGGCCTGGTAAAAGATCCGGTACAAAGCACCTAAACCCTGGCCCCTAACCTAAACCCTGAACCCTAATCCCTAGTACATGGGTTATAGAAGAAAGTTATCCTACCTCCGATGGGCCCGGGTGGTCCAAGTACGCCTGGGCAGTCCCATAGGTCTGGGTTGCATTTGTTGAATTCCCCCAATAGGGTTTAGGGTTTGTAGGGTCCATGTAGCTAATAATCCAATAGTTACGTACTTTGGGTTTTTGTACAGGTAAGTGTAGTACAGCTTCGGGGGAAGGTTTACTGAATACTTGGACCCTTACCTTCGAGTTCTGTAAGATTTGATGATGGTCTAAGCCCCCCAAGCATATTAGGTGAAAGCCAAAGCCTGCCGATCGACACAAGAACACCGCGCTCACCAAAATCGAAAGAATAAAAGCCGAAGCCCTAGAGCCCTAAACCCACTAAAGCTCGGTTGAAGAACATGACGCGGACCATCCCCAAAAGGCCTCAGAAAGCTTATGGACAGTGACGGTCTGACTAGTCCCTGGGAACAATCTCTTCCGGCTTTGCATGCATTAATGTATGCGATGAACGCATGATACGTACATACATACATACATACATACAGACAGACAGACAGACAGACATATAGTACATACATTACAGCTGGCCATTGAAACTTTTAGGTTGCCCCATTAAAAGCAGGTCAGAGCGGTCACAACATCAGGTACCTAGAAGCTCTAACGAGCATAAATTTACATGATCATGGCTTTTCGCTGGGAAATTGGGAAAAGGCATGTAAATTGGATGGGTCATGGGTCCCGCATAGATTTTGGGATTCCGCACAGAAATTGGTTTTATAGTGCTGGTACCATGGTTCAAGGCTGTTCGCATCGCGAAAGAAGCGTCCAGCACGTGCTTGGGGCATCACGTTTAGGAAAACTTATAGGAAAGTTGTGTAGTGTAGTAAGCTTATATATAGGGTCCATATATATATATGATATATATGGGGCGTGATTAATCGTGATTACTTACTTATACATACATAGTTTAACAATGGCATTCGCGACAATGCCGATCTTCTTCATGGAGTTGCTCCATGGCCTGAACAGGTCTTGCTGGCTAGCTTGATGCATGCCGCGGTGGGTATGTGCTGCAGAAACAATGTGCCTGTGATGGTGTCTTTCATAGATGCTTGTTGGCTTCCAGGGATCATCAGGAAACAATTTAAAATATCATACACATCGAATCCAGGGTCTTGATTGTAATCATTTAGCTTGGTCTGGCTGTAGCAGTAGCTGCTGTCATGGCAACAACTTTGGCTGCGCAATGGTTTCAGCTTGAAGGGCTCCGTGAACGTGGAGCCTCCGGCCGTCTAATCATTGGCCCGGTGGTCTTGACACGGGCCGACCTTGACTTCAACTACGACGTCATTGCTCATGCTATTCTGTGGGTAGGATGTCGTCCCGGCATTGAGCCCTTAACAGATACAGTGGGAGAGTTCTTGCACATGTCCCGACCCCGTGGGAGACCTCCAGCTTCTCGTCCCTAGGCATTATTAGGCACCCATATCATACCATACTTGCCGATCCAGAAGTGATGTTTGAAAGCAGCTCAGGCCTTTTTTGCAAGAAGGCTGCATGGCGAGTGCGCAATTTGATAAGTATGTTCTGCCAGATCGCCAAGAGACCACATCGCCCCAAAGAGCGGAACATCCTCAAGATTTACGAAATGGTTGGTATCGCAATCCCTGAAGGCAGGATTCTGTGCCCTTAAACCCTATCCTAAACTATATACTATAAACACTGAACCCTCAACCTGCGAACCCAGCCTTAATTCACGAGGCCGATCGTCATCATCATTGTCGCTGACCGATGCTGATGCTGAAGAAGACCTGGAGGCTTCCATGGGGCAGGCATACCCAGAGCCCTGGGCGGATAGGAAGTAGAACCCCTAATATGGTAGCCCATTTTATTGTACGCATGGGTAGTTTCTAGGAGCCCTTAAAATGGTTCTACTTTCTAAATTCTCTCAGGGGTCTGGGTGTATAGAGTGCCCTCAGTATAATGCCTTGTATATGTTATAGGGGTTTTACCTATTATTCCTCCTGCGTAGGCTTGGGCCGGCGAAGGAGGAGAGGAGGAAAGTCCAACCGATGATGAGGAGGTAGAAGATGAAAGTGGAAGTGCGGCGATGGGGACATCAGCACTAGCTGCAAGAAGGGTAGGACTTGATGAGGATGAAACGGCTGAGGCGGAGGATGCGGTGGAAAGGCCAACTGCTAGCAACCATGAGGCCATGGAGGCTATGAACAACCTAGAGCGTGCCGACACGAGTGCCTTAATTTTGAAAAGTATATGGGCCATTTCAGGGATTACTTGTTCACTTTTTTGGGTTTCGTGTAGTAGTAGTTGTGGTATTGTAGTAGTAGCAGTAGTAGTAGTAGTAGTAGTAGTAATAGTAGTAAAACTGCTCAAAAGTAAAGTGACTTTTAGGGTGTGTTTGGATGGTATTTAAAAAATGCTAAAAGTCACTTTAATTCATTTAAGCTGTAGTTGTAGTAGTAGTATTAGTAGTAGTAGTAGTAGTAGCAGTAGTAGTAGCAGTAGTAGTAGTAGTAGGAGGGGTAGTAGAGTAGTGTCCTGGTGTTGGTGGTGATGGTGGTGGTATAGTAGTAATTGTTGTTGTCGTTGTTGCTGCTACTGTCGCTGTTTGCTGCTGTTGTTGACGATGCTGATGTTTTTGCCACGCGTAGGTGTGGTTGATCATTATATGATGATAGCCAATGATGATGATCAGGATGTTAGGGTTGCTGTTGTTGCTGCTGCTACTTATGATCTTGCTGCTGCTTCTGCCTATGCTTTTGCCTCTGCTTCTGCTGCTTCTGCTGCTGCTGCAGCTACTGCTGCTGGATTCCTATACTGGATACGCCCTTAATCACCAAATCCCGACGAACCCATTATAAACAACTCTACCAAAAACGCGGGAAACTGTTCTGCCCAGGTGAAAGTGTGGCGGCTACAGCATCGCCAGCGCCTACAATAGTGACACCCTCGCCCATGTCTGCACGGCCTGAGCAGTCTACCAACTCCGCCCCAAAATCCGCAGAGAAGCTTCCCTTGCCCAATCCAATGAAGCGGCGCCTTCTGTTTGCTTTGGAGGCTGAGTGCAGGAATATCGATGACCTGCTGCAACGGAAGCGGCAGTTGATTGCGAGAAAGGCTTTTGAAAGGGCCAGGGAAGTTGCCTCACGAAATGGTTCATAGACTGCACCTATATATTTCCTTTTAGCCTAAGCCTGCTACTCCTTTGTTCTTTAAATCTGTTGTGGATTCTTCAATATGCCTAGGTGGGGTGGTTGTAGAAACAAAAGATTGTCTATATAGAGTTTAGGGCGTATACGTTATATGGGTGTATGGGCATCGGGTTTGAGCTGAGTATAGGGCCAAGGGATAAGTTTAAGGCTAGAGATACCCTAAACCCTAACTAAACCATAAACCTTAAACCCTAAACCCTAAACCTTGAGCATTAATCCAAGGTGACATGGACAGGTTTGAGACTCAGCCTATGGAGGGGGGCGTTGCCGAGGTAGCGTTGCAAGCTGCAAGGGTGGAGGCTGAAAATCTTGAGCGGGCCCAGCTGGCCCAGGCACCCTCAACGAAAAATCCCATCCAAGAAGGCCAAGCACCAGAAAGCGCCCACGATGCAGACACATCCACGCCACGTCCTGGCATGCAAGAAAATGGTGCAAATCACGAGGCCAACTGCGCCAAGCCTACTGCATTGGGGGACAGCTCCAACCCAGAGCCAGCAACTGGCGGCAGTTGCCCAGACCAAGCCAATTTAGCAGCGGATGTCACGACCTCAGCCAGCCCACCAGCAACCGCCAGTCATCCAGACCCAGCCACAACGCTGGCAAGCAGCCCCACAGTGCCATGCCCCGCAGACACAAACAGCGCCGAACCAAACCGAGCCCCCAGCAAGCCGGCCACAGGACAAGGTACAGCAACGCAGCCACCCGACCAGCAAGACAAGCAAGTTGAGCAGGAGAAGCAACTGCCTAGCAAAGGCAAGCCTGAATGCCTAAAAGACTTGCCCGTTATTTCGCCCAAGGAGCAGGTGGCGGCTGTCAGAGGGGCAGGTGGAGGTAGAGGAAGAGGGAGAGGGAGAGGGCGGGGTCGGGGCAGGGGCAAAACCAGAGCAGATGACACGGACATCGATGAGGAGTACAAGAACCAGGACGAAGAGGAAGGAGAAGCAGCAGCAGAAGCGGCAGAACCTGCAGCAGCACCTGAAGCAAGCCCGCGCAAAGCAAACCCAAAGGACAAAACCAAGCCCTCCACGGCAACCAGCAAGCCCAAGGCCAAGGGGAAACCGAAGGCCAAAGCAAAGGCCAAAGCAAAAGCAGCAGCAGCAAAAACAAAAGCACCAATGGCCCAGAACACAAAGGCTGCAGACAAGGCAAGCAAGAGCAAGCAGAAAGAAACGAAGCGCGGGGCTGAGCCTTCCAGCAAGAAAAGCAAGGCCACCACTGACGAGCAAGACGTGAAGGATCAGGAAAGGCGTGCCAAGAACAGCAGAAAAAGCAGCGCATACCATGTAGCCAAAGCAGCAGCTCTGAAGCAGGGACTTTCACTTGAAGAAGCCACACGCAGGGCAAAAGCCGCGTCTTGGACGCTTCATTAAACCCTAATTAAGCCCTAAATTTGCCCTAAATCCTATATACCCTAAGCCCTTATAACATCCTGAACCTAAACCCTGCGCCCTACACAAGAATTCATCTTAGTCTTCCATGAATTGTCAAGCAATGTTTTCTCTACATAATAATCTCCCCTGAGGCCTACAAGGAAACTGTGTGATCGCTGGAGGAAGAAGACTTGCTAGTCTAATCTGATCGTGACCACGTGACCACATGTGTGCTTTCACGCAGTGGTAGGGTGGCTTAGGGGGTTTTGGCTGGTACGTTGTAGGGTGGAACACTCAACCCCTGCCAGCTCGCATTTTAGCATCCATGGGTTATGCAGGGGCCAAAGGGCACCAGGAGCTTCCATGGAGTGATTGATCCATACTGTTCGCAACGCTGAGCTTTCTCCGCCCATGCGCATTCCAAAAGTGATGCGATCGCCTTATATAAGCTGTAGCCTAAACTCCTAAAAAAGGGAGGTGTATAGGGGATTGTATTTGGGATATGGTGTATACGGGGGATCCTCGATACATATATAATATATCTATAGGAGTTTAGACTATAGCTCGTAATGATTTGGCTACTGCCTGCTGTAACAGCTCGCTGGACCTTCCACAGTACCACATGTGCCAGGTAAATGGTACCGTGGATGGATGCCTATGTCAACTCGATTTCGCCACATGCAGCGCGCCTGCTCAGTCTTCAAACCCGGCACTTAACAATTAGACTATAGGGATCCCAACACAGTACATTCGAAGAAGCACATGACTCTGCCAAAACCTATGCAATCATATATAGCATTGGCGAAGGTACCTGGCCCATCACTTCGGCATCCCTGCTCTGGGTGGAGGCCTGGTTTCTAGACAAGAGCATGGAAGCCTGATCAAGATTTGAAGCCTTTACTCGATATGTAGCCCAGATAATATAAGCCTAGCAGGAGTCATTATTATAAGAGGGCTACCCCGGATGCGACTTTGAGCAGCTAAGCCATCAAACCCAAAAGCAAACCCCATGACTTGTACCGGCAAGGCGCATCGGCTGCTGGCTTCCAATTTGCCCCATGGACCAGGCCTGCGGGGTTTTCTTTTAAAGGGAAAGTGCAGATGAAATGCTTCGCGAATTTTGAGGTTGATGGATGATGTGGTCTTCGCTGTACACTGATGGTGAGCCCCTCCTTGCACTGCTTTACATGGAGTAGAAGCTGCTGCATGCCATCGGATGCGTTGAAACCAAAACATTCAAGCTGTGGCTCTAGATATCGATGGTTTAGACCAGGTTGCAGGTTAGACCTTGCAGATTCAATGGATGCGCAGAAGCGAAAGCTTCCAAACTCCTCACTGGTCGTGCGCCTGATACATGTTGGAGCTCCAACAGCATCTTGCCGCACTTGCGTGTAGTATAGTGCGCACTACTCAGCAGTAGGTATCAAAATTGCTAGGCCCTGGCACGTTCCCCCCTTTATCCGCCCAGGTATTGATAGCGATTGTGCTGATGCTCATGTGGAGCGCGCAGCTACCGGATACCAGATATGATTTCCTGGATCTGTTCTCAGGAGCAGCGCATGCTTCTGAACTCTGGTTCTCTTGTTTGCATTAATCTGGATGCTCAAGCCAAAGCCCTGCATCAGCTTAAGAACTCACCATTCTCAAACAATGCTACAGCCAATTGTGACCAGTCACAGGTGTTGGCAGAAAAGGGTCCTGATAATGATCCCTCCTATTTCGTGACCTCCCCCTTCCCCAAAGCCTGAAGCCTATAACCTCCCTTAGCCCAGGAAATCCAAAGGCTACAGTGTGGCCACAGTGGACATCCTGAAGCCCCCGCGCATGAACGTGCTCACTTGTGCTGGCTTCCTGTTGCTTGTCCATATCTATATTATTACAGTGGACGATGCGAGCATTGCCTTGCGCCTGAGCAGCCTAGGCTAGTTGTGTGGGTGATCATGCAGGAAAATGAGTCGGCTTTCAACTTACTTGGTCCTGTCTGCAGCAGCTGGGGGGTTCCCAATCGGGGGACATCTAAGCGTGACTTTGTCAATTGGGCTGGTGCCCAGCATCACGCATACGTTCATGGCGCCAACGTCATGGTTTCCCGGAGCCCTAGTTGCATTCAATATCATTGCATGCGTACGGCGTGCAAATTGCACTAGGCCATTAGCAGTCCAGCTAAGGGTGGTACTTGCCATCCTTATCATGACAGCGCAACATACTGTATGGGTACTTGAACACCCAGTGTGTTCGCTGATAGTACGCCATCCTCGCTTCGAGTGGCTTTGCAATGCTGTCTTGTATGTACCTTTCCTCAAATAAGAGTACATGTTGTCTGCACAGGCCTCTATAGAAAGTGTGCTTACTTAAACCAAGGTTTATCGTCAAAATCTGTGGATGATGTTGTGGGGCTGTCCGAGCCCTAAGAGGACCAGCCTATTTTCGAATTCCCCGCTGGTTCGCCTTCTGGATGCTGGAATTCTATCCCCAAGCGTACGCAGGACACTAACGAAGATCAAAACAGTACGCACCTCAACAGCACATGGCCAGCATTATTATAGTGACGATCATGAAGTTGACAACTGCCCGAGGAAAATACAAAAACAAAAAGGGAGAAATCAAATTTGCTGGCTCCACGCGTCTTAAAGAGTCTGGGCTTCTTGGCTAAACTTGTGAACACGCATAGTGTTTTTTGGGCAGCTACCTTCCAGGAAAGTCATTTTGAAGGCAGGGGTGATGTATATAAGGATCTATCCACCACGGTTTTGCTCGGCCCTATTCCGAGCATTCTCCTCAACAGAGCTTTGGCACGTCCGCCGGGAGCTCCGGCGCAAGAATGAGGTTGACCCGCAGCAAAGTGATCGGGAACTTTTTCAGCTGCAACCGCTTGGTGACATTTGGGTGGACGCAGATCTTGCGGCAGTGTACTGGTACGCACGTGCCAACAAGCATCTAACAATACCTGAGTCGTGGCAGCATGCCATAGACGACTTTGAGAAGCAGCTCCATGCCAAAGCTTCTTGCTTGCACTTTGACCTGCAACCATGCCTTCCAGCGCTCATTTTACTGAAATTGTACTTTGTGGCCCAGGTGAACCCCTGTGAGTGCCTGAGGAAGCAGTACAATGATTTGGTGCTCTGCAGTTCCTCCAATGTTCGCTAGCCCTGGAAACCTTGGCCTGCTGATATCATGTTTAATAAAACCTCACGCGTGAAAATTAAGAAAAAGTATGAAAATTGGAACTTCGGAGAATAGGTTGAAAATGGCAACCCGCAACACGCCCGCAACTTCCCGCAACACGCCCGCAAATTCCCGCAACACGCCCGCAAATTAATTTCCATAACTATTGAGTCTTTTCCCCGCGTACTTTTCTAGAAAACGCATTGAAATCCAGATTAGAAAGCCCGCAAACGGCGGAACTGCGTGGAGTACTGTCGGACATTCATGGCTTCATGCTTGGGCAAATATCTTGCGTGTTGGCTGACTGCATGCACGCTGCCAGTTGGAAAGATTGGAACATGGAGCATTTGGTTTTGGAGGCCTAGCTTCTGGGCTCGACAGGCCAATTATAGATCGTGTGCGATCTGCATGCGGTCTTTAGAAACCTTCAACGCTGGCCTAGTCGCGCTGCACAGCTCAGCTTCAGCAATGTCGATGGAAGACATGGAAGAAGAAGAATTGGATGCTCGCATTGCGGTGGCTAGGCTTTTGCAAAGTTGCACGCTCTTCATATTATAGAAGGGTACCAATTCCTGTTAACTTGTTCTGAGGCGGCGCAATCCAGGCTACAGAACCTCCAGGCCATGATGGCGAATGCCCCTGATGCAATCCCTCCAATGGTTCCAGGAAAATGCATCAGTAGACCATCAGAACACTTTTTAAAGGGCGTAATTGAAATGCGCATGTAGTGGCTGCAGGAGCTCCTACCCTGGCGACACAGAGTGGGGCCTTTGTTGCTGGGACTGCGGCAAAGCCTCTCGCTGAAACAGCGCTCCCCGAGCCAGAGCCAATCCGAACTCCTCCTGCCAAAGGAAACCCTCCATCCCCTCAAACCCTTCGTTATGACAGCGAGCATCCTGAGAAGAAGCCAGAACTTTCAGATTCTGCGAGGATGCTGGCCCAGAGTTCCAAAGATTCTTTAGCAGCTGAAAGTGGAAGCAAAGAATTCACCCTGGAAGAGACCCAGCTAACGCCCACTCCAGCAAGCAAAGGAAAGGGCCATGGCGCCAAAGATCTTGGCAAGCAGAACCTTGCGCCCACCCAAGCCAGAATTCCGCCAGGGCAGCCTGATGCAACACCTACGCGCGTTGCGCCCAGCACCAGACCCGCGCGTAACCCTGCCACGCGTTTGCCCAGACCTCCTCTTACGCCTTCTTCGATAGTAACCTCGCAAAAGGCGCCGTCCGAAGCCTCCAAGGAGCCCAAGAAGGAAGGTTATTGGAAGATTCTTATCTGCGATTTCTCTAGTCTGCGAGAACTCCTCTGCGTACGCAATTTGAATTCCAGGCATGCCTATAGGAAGCCCCAATCCGTACCCGGGCTGCATGGGATCTAGGAAAGGTCTATATAAGCTTCCTTCCCTCCCCTGCTCCCATCATTTCCTGCGTTATAATTCGAAATAGATATTATAGGCCGTGATAGGGTTTAGGACTTATAGGCCCATTACAACTTTCCAATCCAAAACGCCAGTGGCAAAACTTGATCTCCATGATTTTTGGGTGCTCCACACTTGTAAACTTCCCCGGCCAAAACCTATGGCTTGACCAAGGGTGCGCCGCTACGTGACGCCGAACCAGCAGGGCGTAGCCAAATGCTCCAAGGATGTTCTTGAGATGGCTCAGACAGTGGATGGGCGCGACTCTTCCAATCATGATTTAGTCTCATAATATTATGGTATACTTTTATAAGTGTTATAGTAGCAAGGCGAGAAACTGCGACAGTTGCTCCTCCAGCACGGCTCCTTCGAGAAGGTTGAGGTTGTTGTCAAGCAGTGGCACGAGCAGCGGAAGAAGAACAAGTCAGAGGGAGGATATCACACCAAACAGTGGTTGATGGACAACAGATCCTTTACTCAGTATCCTGGCTGGTATGGCAAGTGAGCCGGGACTTCCCCCATAATTCGTATAGTTAGTTTAGGCTTTCTACTTTATCCTTACTGCGTGGCCATATTTCATAAGGACCATGGCTGACAACGCTTTCGAATGGGCCCGCGCCCGGGGCAGACTTCGGGTGAACGAGGTGCATGGAGTTGAAGAGGCTGATGTGCCCTTGGACGAAACATGGAGCAATGAGACCGAACGTGGACGACGCATTGAATTCTCCGGCGCGGCGGAAATGGAAGTGCCACGCCTAACAATTTTCTGCGTGCTGCCCCTTAATTCTGAGTGACCCTGCAACTGAGGACCCTGATGGAGCCCTGCTAGGTGATGGGATTCCGGAGACGGAGCCTGCTCCAGCTTCCAGCGCCAATGCAGGGGCAATTCCTGCGACAGGGAATGCTTATGTTGCTCAGGCCGGGGCTTCTTTCAAGCTACTGGGTGAAATCTATTTCTCGATCGCATGCTGCTATCTAGTTGAGGTATAAGTTGCTCTTATCTGAGGCTTTGTTTTCCGGCTCTCCAAGCGAATGTGTCTGCGTCTGCGATTCTGCCCAACTTCCTGGCGGTCCTGGGGAAGAAGCTGGACCAAGGTGATGCTGTCAAGGACTATTCCGATGAGCGGGCAGAACGTCTGTAAGCCGTGTAAACCCTCTAGTCTTGCGCTAGGAGAAGTGCCAAGCAGCGAAGAGTACCAAAGCGACGCAGCAACGAGCTTTGAATAATTGCACATGCTTAATTATAATGATAGCAGTGACTGATTTGATGCTCAAGCATGGGCCCAGGATCTTCAACTCCCTACAGAACTCCTTGAATGCCCTCAGCCAATGCTATGATGATCTGGTCAAGCTTCAGTCCGAAGCCGCAATCGCCCACAGTGACGACTTGGAGAGGACTGTCTCACTGGGCAACAGATTTTACAGAGCGTATCTCATGTCAAATCTTCATCCTGCCATGGACTAGGATCGACAAAGAGATCATGGTGACGTTTGTTCAGGCGACAAAGGAAGACCTGGCCCTGAACAATTATGTGATGAGGGCAAAGCCACTTGTCTATAACTGTTCGCAAGATTTCGCAAGCAATTATGATTCCCATGACCTCGGATCATGCTACACTTAGGACCATCAAAGCTTCCCCGGCCTCTCGCAATCTGAATGTGCCGAAGCCCACGGCAAGTGCCAAAGGCAAAGCTAAAGCTAAGGCGAAGGCTAAGGCTAAGGCAAAGCAGGGTGGGGGTAAGGGTCGGAGATCTAGCAATGCTGAAGTGCGGACCCCTTCTAAAAGAAGAGGTGAATCCAGCTCAAAGCGAGCTGTGTGAAGCAGTTCTCATGATCAAAGGCCAGTGTGTATCCATACGGCTGGACTTTTGAGCGTGTGTGTACGTGCGCCGACCAACACTCGAAGCCTAGCTGTGCCTTTGGGGAAGACGCAGCCGTCAAAAAAACAACAGCTCGTGCAAGATTTGGATGAGCACTATTATATTACATTATTCACACCCCTCGCAATCCCACGCAGGTTTTGATGAAGAATGGGCATACGGTGCCTTTGCTAGAATTGCTGTATGCGCCCCACCTATATCCGTCTCACTCTGTCCTGCAAAGGCCGCCCAGCGTCTCCGGCGTCATCATCAGCATCCTCCAGCGACGATCTTTTTGAGGAGTTGTTGCAGGGGCTTACTCTGGGTGTCGCTTGGCTTTGTATTTCGAGTCAGGCAGCAATGCCAGTAGAATTCGAGAATGGTTTGGATCGCTCGCGTCACTATATGGGCTCTGTCTAGGGCTTAGGCGTCGAGGCTTAAGTTCTAGGACTCGAAAGGTACATAGGCTAGGGTGCTCAGGAAATAGGCTATGTATAAGGTTGGGTGTTTAGGGCTATAGGTTTTATAAGATTCGACAGGTACATAAATGGGGGCTCAGGAAGTTATAGAGTTATATAAGATAGGAGGTTTAGGATTCGAAAGGTACATATATAAGCTATCAGGAAATAGGCTATGGGGGTTTAGGGTTTAGGGGTTTAAAGTTTCGACAGGTACATAGGCTATGGGAAGGCTCAGGAAGTTGTCTAGGGTTTATGGGTTTATTTCGAGGCCTATAGGATTGGAAAGGTACATAAGCTAGGGCGCCAGGGTTTATAAAGGGTTTATGATTCCAAAGGTACATAAGGGCGCTGGCCCTGTACGAGTAACCCTATACATCCATCTAAGCTAGCAAAGGAGAACCCGAGCCCAATTTGCAAAGACCAGTTCCCTCCTTAAAAGTAAGGCTGACTCCTGTGCGCGGACTGTGCGACTTGCAAAGAAGATTCTGAAGAAGGTTCATCGGAGAGGCCATTAAGATTCAATACAGATCATGCCTATATCTAGCTTAAATCCTATACATTGTGACCACAACTCCCTCAAGCCCTGTATCTAGGTGAACGCGATGAATTCCTTGAACGCCTGGCGCGGTGTGGTCGGGGGCAAACCTCAAATGGGAATGTTGCCCGGAATGTCCACAGCCTGCTTAACAATGCAGAATTTTCCTTGCCTATCCCCATGGTTTATATTGATCTGCCTGTGCGGCATCATCGCACTAGACGGGAAGTTAACGTTGCCTGGCCTATCCTGCAATTATCTTCTTGGGCAGAATATGAACTTAGCATGGGTGGCGAGCTGCTCCTGGCTGGGAACAACATCAGAAATCAGCACGCGTGGAGGTCAGTATTGACCGACTTCTGGCAGAAATATAAGGCAGTGGATGCAACTCATCCAGTCTACCAAAGTATGGACTCGGACTACAGCAATGTGATCCCGTATATGATACATGGCGACGAGGGCCGAGGGCGGGGCAAGCTTCCGTTGTTGAGCATTGCCTTTCAAGGACTGATGTCTCATTACGGAGTTCACCGTTTAAACTCATCAGGGTACTTTGGCTGCGTTATTCTTGGGTGCTTGTCGTATAGCTAGGGGTCCCTGGGACTGGAAGCGTGAGGCATTCTTTCTGCAGTCGGCTGCTCTTTACAGTCTTCCCTTCACAGTGCTACGCGAAGAAAGACAAGAGCATCTTCGGCTTATTGGAAGCTTTGACAGCTGATTGCAAGGAGCTCTTTGAGAACGGCCTCCAGGAATCCAAAGCTTTAAAACTTAGATTTACAAATCTCGTAAACATGACAGTTTTTGAACATGATAAAACCCCCATACAGGTGCAGTATGATGACAGGGACTACAAGCTGCGCTTTGCATACTTGGGCGGCAAGGGAGATTGGGTTTGGTTGCGCAAGGCTTTTGCTCTAGCTCCTGGATGGAGCTCCAAGAGGATATGCCACCTTTGCGACCAAGAGGATTTGTTTGTTAAAGCTCATGGGGTCGGTTTGTCGATTGTGTAATTCAAGCGGGGTTTTGATCTCGAGATCTACAGGTATCACTAGTGCTGATATGTATAGGCCTATATGGCTTGTATATAGGGCTTGGATCAATTCAAACAGCGGGTGTTGTATGGACCGGGGCCTGCTCCTGACATGGTTTTGATGCTTCATGAGGATTGGTACAACATGTCCGACACATCACCAATCCGAAGCTGGAATCCCTATATGCCAGTACCACATCCGTGGAAGCGGGGTGAGTACAGCCCTCTGCGCATGATTCCTGGTGGGGAAAGCTGGCGTATGATTCGCATTGATCCTGCGCACACGTATGCCATTCAGGGCTATGGTTCTACCATGGCTACGTCAAGCTGCGTATTGCTTTGCCATCTACAGCTCGCGGCTGGGCGCAGCTTGAATGCCAGGCTGAATGATGTCTATATGTTGTTTAAGCAATGGTGTCAGTGCAACGGCAAGTACCCAAGTTTGACCGGCCTCAGCATGAAGAAGCTGAAGATGAAATCGATCTTTGACCTGATTCGTCTGTTTTGTTCCTATATTGTCAACCTATAGGGAGAAACGTGGATCAACTAGCAAGAGCCTTCCAGAACCTGCAGTTTTAAGGTCATCGGACTTTCCTTCTGGCGTTGGCAAAGGGTTTGACACCATCCTGTTGCTGTCCTGGCTACGTACTTATGTTTGTGCATTGGAACTCACTCGCGTTGCAGCCTGGCTTCCTCATAATTCGATCAAACCCCTAGGGCCTGCCCATGCAATTATCTCATGCGTGTAGTGATTTCCCAATCCTTTGAGGCCTCACCAGTTAAGCTCATGCATATAATGGAGATTTTCCGAACCCTGAGAGCCTCCCCAGAAAAAACTTTAGAAAGGGATTTCCAAAACCCCTAGTCCCTCCCCAGTGTGATTTCCCAAACCATTAGGGCCTCCGGGGTAAATCTCACATGAGTGATTTCCCAAGCCCTCATGATTGCGTGCGATATTCAGGAGACTTCAGTTCGTCCTTTGCTAGAAGTCTTGCAGTGGACACTCAAATCTACCGACGATTTCTATCGTGAAATCCATGGATATGGTCTCTGGATTCCTTCAAGCATAGCGCGTGATCTGCTTTCAGATGGGTACGCCGCAACAGCCCCTTAGCTCGATGCTTAGCAAGTTGCAACAATCCTCATATTAAGGAATTCGCGAAAATGGTTGAGCAACTGAAGTCTTGTGGGGAATCAACATTCATGTTCTTTCATGTAAGGAAGGCTACGGAGCGCTGGCTGCTCTATGCAGCCAGCGGAAATGGGCACTTTTCAAACAGAAGCCTAAGTTGCATATGCAAGTTCACTTGTTGAACCTTGTCCGATTTGACAGAGCCTCTGTGCCCTTTTTATATGTTAACATTGAAAGTCATACAAACACAACCCTTGCCCGCAACCCACACTGCCCCCCTAAGGAGAGAAATGGAGCTTCATCTCCCCAGCGGCTGGGTATTGAACATGATGAGTTACTTGGATACTTTCTAGAAAATTTGGAGATCCAAAGGTCATACTACAATTATTGTAGGATTCTAGTTGCAAATTCTCAGTGGCCAAGGCTTCAGTTGCTTTACAGATGAGGATTTCATTGGTCGGTGCGCAAGGATCAGTCGGCGACAGGCAACTGCAACAGTGGCCAAGCGGACGATACAGATTTGCTTGCTTCTTTACAAACAACGCTGGAAGTTGGAAATCCAACGGCAGTGACCCCCACAGACGGGAAAAATGAGGTCGCGGCAGTATCGCAGCGATGTTGTCCAGGGAGAGCTGCTGGAATTGTGATCCCTCGAAAACCCCCCTGAAACACACATTTACCAGATGCACCCTTTTAGGGTTTACTTGAGGGTTTAGTGTTCAGGGCTTAGGGTTTACAGGCCTTACGGTTTAGGTTTAAGGTTTGTTTAGAGCAATCCCCGCGAACTTAAGGTTTAGGGTTTACATAAGCTTAGGGTAGGGTTTAAGTTTTAGGCCGGGTTTAATGTTAAAGGTAGGGGTTTGGGTTTTAGAGAAATCCTCGCGAACAGAAATCCAGAAAACGCATACTTTTTCACATCCCCCACTGCCACGAGCAGATTTTGAAGCTCGTGGAAATTTACATGTGTATGAGCTTCTAGGTAACAGTAGTCACTCTGTCCCAACGTTGGAAAGAGTTTCGGGTTTAGGGTTTCAGGGTTTAGTTTTTTTTTTTTTTTTATGGCAATGCCCTCACGGGAGAAAGCCCCAATGCACAAGTAACACCAGCGGACCCCTAAAACTGAACTCCCGAAAGCTCGAACAGGAACTCCCGAAACCTACGACCCAGGGCTTAGGGCTTAGGATTATATTCCACAAAAGAAATCATAAAGTTCATGATTCCTTAAAACTTATCCTACGAGTGAATCCTGTAACCTAAATTTTGGCACCCTAAAAGCTAGAACCTTTGTTTCCAGGCGCATAGTACCCTAAACCCGAAAACCTAAACCCTAAACCCTAAATCCTCTTTGTTCCCAGGCGCATAGTACCCTAAACCCGAAACCCTAGACCCTAACCTGAAATCCTTAAACCCTAAACCCTAAATCCTCTTTGTTCCCAGGCGCATAGTACCCTAAACCCGAAACCTTAGACCCTAAACCTGAAATCCTTAAACCCTAAATCCTCTTTGTTCCCAGGCGCATAGTACCACCAGGAGGCTGCTCCGTCCCCCCAGTTGTCCACCAGATGCTGAGAATCTATAACCACCTCCCAAGGATTTGGAGCTTAGGGTTTAGGATTTGGGATTTAGGGTTTAGGCTTTAGGGTTTGGGGATTTAGGGTGTAGGGATTTAGGGATTTAGGGTTTAGGGTGTCTCAATGAGGGGGTGCGCTGGTGCTGGANNTTTAGGGTTCTCTCGAACTCTGATAGCGCTCCTGTCTTCTTGTTTGTCCTGCGCAGCTGGCTAGAGCAGGCAGGTGCAAGGTTTGGGCTGGGTCTGGCTCGAGGCTTCTTGTGTTTATTGAGATGAAGCCTTGCCCATTTTTTGTTTCGAGGCAGAGCCTTGGCTTGAGGGAGCGGCTTGAGCCACAAAGAAGATTGGTACAGTAACTTGCCGGGTTTTTGGCGGGCTCGGAATGTTTTGTCTAGTATACGCCTGGGAGGCCCTGCAAAGCTCGTGGAGGGTCTTGGGAGGCGCCTGAAAAGGCCTGGGAAGGCGCCTGGCAGCTGGGAGGAGTACGAAATGAGGGACGCATCGCCTCGCCCCAAGGTTTGGGGTACCTCATTCTAATGGCGACCTGACGGGTTACTCGCCAGCGGCCTGCCGGGCTTACCGCGCAGCCCACA
>CAJNIZ010041335.1:29628-79456 GCA_905231905.1 Symbiodinium pilosum
TTTAAGTTCCTGAACAGCAACCGAGGAGGTTGCGGAATGGGGACACAGATTGTGCAATAGAGGGCCAGCTTCAAGGTTCCCGGGGCCTCAAGAGTGTGTTATAACTCGGCGAACAACCCTACTGACCATTAATTGCGGTAACCTACACAGGGGATGATAAGCAGGCTTAGACTAGAGCTTTTAACATGGCCCTTACATACCTCCTAGTCTCCCCATATAATTTTTAGACAGAGGTACCTGCCTGCAACTCCCCGCCTGATAACCCAATAAATGACTGTATCCCATCAGCTTGGGTGAGGAACTTGATCCGCGCGCTTCAGGAGGCATCCCTGTGACCTGTGGGGTCTCCTGTGGTGTTCCGGGTCGGTGCTGATTATTACTCTTGCTGATATGCCCTCCTTCTTCTTACTATTGACAAGACTACCATCACTGTGATTGACACGATCACTCTTAGGACTAAGGTCTTGGGTTTCGTTAAGGTTTATGAATACTTGAACTTCATATACAATCAGGATAGCTTGGTTAGGTCGCAACTTTGATCGTTGGGCCAGAGTTTGAGGCTTTGGAGATCAAGTTGGGTTTGCCCCTTCTTAGAAAGTTTGTTGTTTCCTATTGTCCCGCGCTGTGCCTAAGCCTCTGTTGATTTGCTTGCTTAGCATGACCATAAGAAGAATGATGGGCCTTGGCTTCAGTCCAGCAATCTTAAACGCGTTCTAAGGAATCTTGTAATGTCTTTTGGAGGCACCAGGCTAGGCATGTACTGGGACCTTCGTATAACGTACTACCCTCGTGTGGTCATCATTGCAGTGTGGGGGCGGAATAAGTGCAGCAGTGCATGTCACCGGGAACCCCAAATCCATCAGAATCCTAACACAGCATAAACATCTTAGTCTTTGTGTGATGGGCACCTCTGCGACATACTTCGCCTTCTTCTTTGGAAATACCGTATTTCGTCACATACTTGCTTCGCGAAGAATGTGCAACATTAAAGAGAGGAATGCTTCCTGCTGAGTTGAGCACTCATGAAGAAGCGGGATCAGGGTTTTGTGCAAGGAGTTTATCCTTCCTTTTCAGCCCCCACTTGATAGATCTTTGGCAGGTTCTGAACCCACAAAAGGTAGTTTCCATACATAAAGTGGCGGACCCCAATATCCGCCCCAAAATAGTAGAATCCTGATTAGGGGTGATGAGCTGCCAGTTCGTAGGTCCTGTGGAAACATGTTAAATTACGTGCAGGCCTCCGATAAAATCCATCGCAGGTGTCTTCATGCTAAGTTGCTGCCGTGCAAACATTTAAGACAACATCAGCAAAATTGCCAAGAAATTTTGCACCAGCTCGCCGCCATTATCGCCCGACTATACTTATTTTAGATTCACTATTAGAGAGGCCAAAGCGGCTGTTGATCGCCTCATCCACTGACTGAAGTCCGTGAATAACTTTACTAGAATCCTGTTTATTGTTTTAGTATTATGGGGCTTCGCACCCTTAATGTCGTCCCTTTCTTCTGTCCCATATTTCTGTACGCTAGAAATACTTCAAAACAGGTCGGACTTCCAGTGCCTAGTTAGATCCACGTGTGTTCTTGCTATAACCACTACCATTTTAGGGTTTTGTTAGCGTTATGGGCTACCCGAACTTACCGAATTCACGGCTTTCCTCGCCCTCAAGGCCGCAGGCGCCCGAGGCGGCAATCCTCGCAAAGAGGCAGCTCTGGGTACGAAGGGATTCTCCCAGAGAGTTTATAGGGATAATTACCCAGGTATTAATGAAATTTGGGCTTTTGGGCTCAGGGAATAATAGTGTAAAATCTAAATGGAAGCCATTATTTGGGTGTTGGGATTTTGCTCAGTGAAAGACCCAAAGTTACGAATGTGGTAGGTACCTTACTTATTGGGGTACAATTACAAGAGTCACAAGAGGGTTATAGTGGGCTTATTGGTGGATTGAGTATACTCATATATGAATATTACATATTGCCTAACTCTCGGGTCCCTCAAAGTCTGGAAGCTATGGCTGTACTTGCCGCCACCTATACTACCCCTAGGTTCCCCCTCAACTGAGAAAATTGTCGGATGATCGGGTAGTCTAAGCGTGTGGCTTGGAGGATCCATGAAGAAAGCCACAGCTTTTGGTTTGGCGCTTAGGGCTTCTATCAGGTAATGAAGAGGTAATGTGAGTCTTAGTTGACCCTCTAGTATTGAAGTTGAAGAAGTGGTTTAGACATCTCGACGGTGGAGGGAAGTTTTGAAACAGGGTTCGGCACTACT
Organism: Symbiodinium pilosum; assembly: GCA_905231905.1. NCBI lineage: Eukaryota > Dinophyceae > Suessiales > Symbiodiniaceae > Symbiodinium > Symbiodinium pilosum. The sequence continues at coordinate 31,897 of CAJNIZ010041335.1, forward strand.
TCCACGTCATCGCGCCATACAAGCCGAGCAAGCAAGTTGCATTCGGCGCCCCAATCAGCTTTTTGGGCACGATGCGCGTGCAAAGTCAAACGAGCAGTCTACTTCTACTTCCGAGAGGCTTAGAGCGACTTCCCTATTTGCAGTTCCGAAACAAAGCTTTGCTGCAAGTAATTGGGAGTCGAATCCTGCTCCTATTGATGCTTACGAACATGTACTTCCCGCGCAAGACTAATTAAGCGAACATAGCACCTTTAGCTGTCCACACAGATTGCCCACGCCCTCGCAAGCCCCCCTTGGCTTCCATCTACGCAGGATGGGTGGCTTGAGGATTCATGGGACAACTGGGAAGTTCCAATCGCAGTACGGGGAGTGTAATTAAGTAGGGTTAGAACCACCTCAGGCCCTTTGACCTTCATAGACCGTTCCTGAACGCCAGGATTTGGACCGTGCCCGGGCTGGAGCACATGAGTACCAGGTTTTTCCCCGGGCCGTGCCCTCAGATAGTTCATGTTTATGGTGCCAGAATTTAGGGTTGGCATTCGTGTTTTGGGCGTTGCTTCTAGTAGGAGAACCGGGGTCCCCAGAGTGAGTCGAGTAAGATTCGATATCCTTTGGGAGCCTCCAGGTTCCGAGGCAAAAGCTTCTTTCGGCTTTCCTGTTGCACTTCCCGTTTATATCACCGCCATCATGGGTGGGGAAGTAAGGGGTCTTGTGGGAACAGAGGGGGGCGGGGGGGGGGGACATTGAAACATTATGGGAGCCAGTGGGCTCTAGGTTGAAGCTCAGACAATTGGGCTTGCAGGAGGGTTAATTAGGGTTCAGGGGTTTGTTATAAGGGTTTGGGGTTTAGGGTTTGAGGTTGGGGTATAGGGTTTTGAGGTTTAGGGTCTAGGGTTTGGGGTTACCAGGTAAGGGTTTGAGATTGAGTCATGTTTGCACGGTAGGCATCTCATGGAAGACATCTGGCGTTGTCCAAGAGTGTGGAAGTGTAATCTCCTTTAGGGAACTTGTGTAGGCCACCCGAATGTACGCAGCGTTATAAGGCCATGTATGAGTGGCTACAAAGTCCCAGGACCCCTCAAGTGGATGCCAAAGTCCATCATGTTTGCCGCAAGAAGCCATTCTAACCCTATCGTACCCTTGTAAGTAGGTTCCCTAATCATCCATCAGTAACCCTAGTAAACTCCAAAGCCTAGGGTCCCACAATGTAGCCCTGCAGGAGATGGATGGCAAACCCGGCAGCCCAAGGGCAACCGCAAAGCACATCTCTGAGTTGCTGTACTGGCTGCCGTCATAGCATGAGCTATAGTCTAAACTCCTTAAAGGGGGGGGTACGAGAGGGGTTACTAAGGGGGACACTATAGGAGTTTAGACTATAGCTCATATGGGGTTTAGGGTTCACGGTGTAAAGGGGGGTCTCTGAAAGTTCGTAACCCTTTTTAGGGGGCCTCCAGAAGCTTTTCTGGGGGCCTTCAGACGCATGAATTGGATCTCCCCTACCCAGGGAAATGGACAAAGCAGAGTCCCATAATACTAATCCAGTAAATAATTCTCGAGATCTTTCTCGGGGTCCTGTTGTAGCCTGCACTGCACGAATACTGAGGATGCCTGATCGCCCGATGCCGGACTGCTGCACTTGTCACGAGATAGAAAGTAGTAAGGATATGCTAGCTTTCAGTTTTTTTGAGAAACCCACGACATTGTCAGGGAATGGCTCATTTCTCGCTGGGTGGGCGTGCCTCTTCCAAACAAGATGGTTGCATTCATGGCCACGTGGGTTCCTTGCTTTCGCAATACAGCAGAGCTGGCCTCAGCTAGGGCCAGAGAACAGTGCTGCAGGAGATCAAGTACAACACGCCTGCCAGGGACCTGGTACAACCGTCAATTCCGACGTGGTAGACAAAGTCGTGTGAAGTTTGGGGTATGTTGTCATGACAGCTGCAGCTGGCAGCCAAATCCTTTAGCATGACAACTGTCACATGCCCGTGCAGATGTCCACGGCACGACGCAGTCCGCCAAGACAACAGATGTATCGCATGAAAGTTGGGGGGTCGTTTTCGCCAGATGAGGTGTGAATACGTGAATGGCCTTGTGGCTCTTTTTGATAGGTTTTGGGCGATGATTTCGCTTACTTCTGAGGTTCAGGTAGTCGTTACACCAACAGCCGTAAGGCGTAAGGTCTGCTGTTGGCACGACAGTGGTGGTGTTTGGTCATTTCTGCAAACCATCTAGATCCTCGTACGCTTCCTAGCCTGGATCCCCACAAAAGTAATATAGTGATTTTGGCTAACCGAACGCCATATTGACAACATGCAATGACCGTATAAGAGTCACATCCTAGTAATGGGCCCTTCTTACAGGGCTTGGAGTTACCAAAAGCCCACACAGTGCTAATGTGATGCCCTGTTTGGCCTCTAGAAAAACCACAGTTTCCTGTTTCATGTGATTTCACAGGTGATTCTGCATTCTTAATCTTGGGGAACCAACATTGGTTTCCATTCAAATAAACTTCATACTACGCAATCCTCACGGCAGTGAACCGCACGTGTCAGTCGACGCCTGCCATCACCTTCAACAACGCCCTGGCTCAGATGAAGAAACCAGTGCAGGCGCAAGCCCCGCGTTGCAAAGGCTAAATGCTTGTCTAGACGGTCGAGGGTTTAGGATTTATATGATTTATTGCCTAGCATGAGTCTAGGTTGTCCACTCGACCTGTGCACCTCGGCAGAAGCCTGCGGCAGAAGGATTTAGGCTTAAGGGTTTATGCAGGTGCCCCAAGAAGGGGGTTTGGCTTCCCATTACTGTTTGCTGTAACATCATGCAACGCTGCATGGAGGCTTTGGCAAGAAAGAGGAATTGCTAAAGACTTGGCTATCTGCAGCTTTTCGACTTGCATGTTCCACTCGGAAGAAAAGTCGCCAAGCAGTTGGTGCCCATATGAGCTATAGTCTAAACTCCTTAAAGGGGGGTTATATAGGGGATTATATAGGGGATATTAAGGGGGATACTAGGAGTTTAGACTATGGCTCATATACCCCCACTCGGATTTCACATTCTCATCTGGTTTCACGAGTGGGGAAGCTTTGAAGGGCGGACCTTCATTTGGTAGTTTCCCAAAATTAGGGGACCCCTACACACCTAAACCCTAAGCCCCTAGACCCCCTAAACCCCCTAAACCCCTAACCCTAAACTCCCTAAACACCCTAAACCCCTAACCCTAAACCCCTAAACTCCCTAAACCCCCTAAACCCCTAAGCCCTGAAACCCTCAAAGCAATTTGTGGCAGGCGCTCCGGATCCTCGAGAGCATGCGGCTGGGAATGCCGGACGCCACTGGACCGGGATTCAGTGCTGTTCAACACATGGGTTTAGGGTTTAGGGGTAATATGGGGGTTTCCCAAAATTAGGGGTACCTTTTTAGGGGTCCCAATAACAAGGATTATAGTGTTTGGGGGTCTTTATTGGGTCCCCTTATTTAGGGAAACTACCATTTAGGGTTTAGGGTTTAGGGCTATAGCCTAAACTCCTTAAAGGGGGGGGTTAAGTTATATAGGGGATGATAGAAGAGAATATTGTAGGGGTGACTAAGAGGGATACTAGGAGTTTAGACTATAGCTGGTGTGAGGGTTCCCAAAATTTCAGGATACCTTTAAACGGGATTATAGGGTGTATATATATATAGATAGAGTTAGTTAGGGGTATTGTAGGATTTAGGGTGTTTTCCAAAATTAGGGTCCCCAGAACCAGGATTATAGCATTTTGGCGTCTACATTGGGGTCCCCCTAATTTGGGAAATTACTGCAGTAGATTTTCGAGATCAAGGTGGCGCGGCAAAAGGAACGGACAAGTGGTGGATCAAATTTCTGTGGATGGGTTTAGGATGCGTCATGAGGCTTTCTACCAGGAGACTTAGTAGAGACTAGGTTGAGGGTTTAGGGGCCCTAAACCTGTGGCCCTCAGCCCTAAACCCTAAGCAGCTGGGGCAGATCTGAGGCCTTCTCCTGACAGTGAGTTTCTGAACAATATCCATTTGCGCTCCGCGTAATGAACCCTACAAGCCGCTGGCCCCCTGATAGTCGCTGGTAGTCCTCAAATAATACCCTGAAGGTGCCGTGAAGGACCCTGTTTTGAGAACCCCCCAAATTGGATCCCCACAAGTCTTGGTCACGCGAGTAGGTGTATTCTAGACACGGACAACTATTATGGTCCCCAATACAGAGTAAGTTAAAATGTCTTTTTTGGCTGGTGCGTTTTATACTATTAATAAGACGATCATTGGTTTATCCGGGAGCAAAAATGACGACAACACACCCCACATGTGGAATTTCTCCTAGGTAGCAGGCCTTCAGCGACTGGAAAACTTTGACCCCAAAAAGCCGGGGTGCTCAGTGCGCTAGGGTTGGGTTCAGGAGCCTTTTTTCAGAAGTCCGCTGACATCGTCAAAGGTTTCTGCTGAAACTTTAATATGGCGTACCACTCTTTTAAGCGGCCCTTGAAGCGGCGAACAGGAAGGAGTCTTCGCAAGGGTTTTCGTGGGGCTTGAGGATGGGTTTCCGGCCGCTGCTCCAGAATTATGACCGTGTGATGCCATGTCAGTGCTAACAACGGCTAGGACACGCGGGGAGGATCGTGTTGGCCTTGTTCAGAAGTTTTCTGAGCATTAACATGGCATTCCTATTTCGCACTGGGGCCCAGGGCACGGTCATGGGACAGAGGTTTTGAAGCGGAAAGTACCCTCTGAGCATGTCAATCTTACACTCCCAGACAGCCCATCCAGAATATTCTCAACCAGATGTAGGGTTTGGTTTCAGGGCCTAGGTTATGCATGATTTTGAGCCCGAAAAAACTGCTGTGAACTGCAAGTAGCTACTGCCCAGCCCCAAAGGTGGGTCACCGAGTATCAGGCCAACGTAGTGGGAGTCTTACTTGTCGGAAGCCCGAAGCGAACATGGATATAATCCCTACAAGGCCCAAACTGTAGCTCTGAATATTTGCCCTGTACATAGTCCCTCTCAAGTATATAGAACATGATATATTGTCAGTCTATATACTTAAGGGGGACTATAGTCCTCAAGCAACCCATGAATCATTGCTGCTGCCGTCGCCAGTTTCGTACCACCCCAAACTCCGGAGGACACTGGCACCAAAGAAGCGGTGTTCATACAGGGGTTACCAAGAAGTTGGGTCATTCTTATATGCCTCCAACATTTGGGCTGCAACAAGGGGCCGCTGATTATTGGAAGCGCGCCCATGTCCTCTGGTGCTCTCACGAGACTTTGACATAGCTGCGAAGCCTGCACAAGCCGTGCTGGTGCAGGGACTATTTCTCAATTTTAGCAGTGCATGTTCTGAAGTTTCTTCCGGTCAACCCTCCTGTTCCTTTGGTTGGTCTTGCATTGCTTCTTGAAGCTAGCTCTGAGTAAAGGTTCTTCTAGCATCACCGGCACTGTAGCGTTCACTCCTCCTTCGCCTTCTGCAACTGCTGCTCTTCCTCCTTTGGGCTGAAACTGTTCTTGTCGTGGTGTTCATGGTTCTTGCTCCAAAGAAGTTTCTATGGTGAGGCGCCTGGTGTGGCAGTCGTATTGATGCGGTTCACAGAGCTGGGCATCATCAGCATCCAGCCTGACGACATTGTAGTGTCGTTCTCTAAAGAACTGCAGGTTTGGTTTGCCTGGTTTGGGGCGTCTAGGCAGACTACTGTTGATGGATGAAATCTTGCACCACCTAGGGGCCCCAAACTACTGTAATTCCTAGGGCTTTAGGGACTTAAGGAAGTGCAAGATTTCCTCCATCAACAGTAGGATGGCACAGTTGCCATGAAGAGTCGTTGCGAAGGACGTGGTGAAGACCCTGCTGCAGGTGGTGCCCGATGCCGGATCTCCGCCTCCAGAGGTAGTCTGTAGTCTGATGAGGGCTTTATGGGTTTGGGTCTTTCTCTTCAAGGTACATGGAGCCATCATGCGTGACATCAGGACTACAGTTTGCAGTCTTTACAGCACTCCTGTGCCCGATAAGCCGGAACAGAAACCTCGTACATACACCCCGTTCTCATTTCATGTGCAATTTTCGTTTCCAATTGATAAAGTACTGGGATAGATCCGTATTCTAGATGCAAGTTACGCGCCATTTTTCATTGTCTTGTCCATATGATTCTCCATTTTTCCTGCCATTATATTATACTCTCTATAAATCCATAAGAGTAATATCCCTTTCTACCCGTATATGTGATATAACCCTATAGAACCCTACTGCAGTGCAAAATCTAAGAATTTCACTAAACCCTAGGCCCTAAGCCCTAGACCCTCAGCCGTTTGCGTGGAGGTGGTCGGGGCAGCTTTAAAGGCTGCTGGAATTCCGGCGACAGACACAAATCTGGAGAAGGCACAAGATTTGGGTTTACGGTTTAGGGCTAGGGTTTAGGGTTTAGGGTCTACTTTTGAGAGGCCTTGGACTTAACCTATCTTATCCCCCTAAGAAGTCCGGTACTACCACATGTGTCCCCTAACCCATTAGTACCCAGGGTCCCTCAAAGTAGGGCTTTGAGAAAGCCCCCTGGCTTGGGTTCTCATTGAGTGTATCCAGGAAGCAGGGAAGGACCTTCTGGGTCCTTGTTGGATACCGTGTTGAAATTCTTAATGCGCTGAAACCTAACGAGGAATTTGACATTTGTATTTTGACATGCGCATACCAGAAATGCAGCTTGAAAAGAAGTGCCTTCAGCACTGAACTTTAAGTCGAGCAATCTTCTGGAACAAGGCCCCCAATTGCTGCAGGCCCCTGACTGTAAGGCTGGTGTAGGGTTGAGGGTGAGAGGCCCGTTTATCGATTTGTACTAATACACGCATTCTGGATGCGCTGCGCAGAAGTGCTGGAGACGTATCATTGAAGGTGTTTGCTTTGTAGCCCGTCATTCCGCTGGAGTGCTACAAATGGTATGATGATTATTTTTATTCTGATTGTTATTGCGATGAGTGGTGCCGTCCAAGCTGGGGGCTTGTTTAGAGTATTTCAGAGCTGTCATGACTTCCAGCCCCTGTAAGCAAAGAAGCCAATCCCAAGCCCAAGGCTGAGCGCGGAGTCCTGAGTCTGCAGCCCCAAGCCCTGAATCCTAAACCCTAGACGTATAATAGTAAGGCCAAGTCCTAACCTCGAAACCTTGATGTTGTCCGTCCTAAGAACCCTTTTTTCATACAAGGAGAAATAAGCGCAGATGGGACCTTTGGGGCTCAGCCCTGGGAGCATGATGCTTGAACCCTCAAGCTTACAGCCTGAACCCATAACCCTCGATCCCAAACATACCCCTTCAACTTCAACATCAAACTCAAGAATCTTCAGCCCTCAATCCCTAAGCCCTAAACCCCATTATAACCTCTATAAACATTATGGTAGCTTCCATTTTACCATTCTTGCTATATAGCTCCAAACCCTAAGCCCTCAATCCCAGAACATTTACCCCACGCCAAGCTCATCACGAAGGCACTCCGGGAGGCAGGGGGTGGCTCCAAGCCCAGCAGCCAGGCCGGAGAGAGGTTTTATTGTTTAGTGCTTTTGGTTAAGGATTTCGGGGATAAGATTTAGGGCTTTGGGAGGTTTAGGGCTTGTGAGGCTTAGAGTTTGGGGTTCAGGGGGCTTAGCTGTTGTTGGGTTTTGGGTTTAAGCTTCAAAGCCTAGTGGTTGTTGAGTAGGTCCTGCTTTTGGGCGGTAGCCCCCCCATTCTAGGTATGCTCGGGGCCTACATTGTTAAAGTGGGCTAGAGTGGGCTTTCGGGTGTAGTAAACTACAGCTATAAAATGATATCAAGGGGACCATGTTTGAAATTGGTCAGGCTTCTATATTACAGCTTTCACACGCCCAATTCTGGCAGTTGCAATGACATTTTCCTGCTGACGTAAACTTATTCCAGCTAATGGATGTATTGCAGTGACTTGCCTTATTCACACGGATGTTTCCCCAGCGCTAATTTTAACTTCTCAGCCTCATCACGGTTGCGATTACTTTCTTTGGACAGACTCTAGACGCATCTGCTTCTGCTGCCTTTAGCATAAAGCAGTATCTAACATCCTTAGGGTGTCTGCCACAGAAACCTGTAACAATCATGGTGCAACTCCAAGCTCACAGCCCAGAATCTCAAGAAAAAAACCTCAAATCGGGGATTGTCAAAATTGTCGCCCCTGACTGTTGGGCCTTTGTCCCTTTGTTGCTTATGGCTGCTGATTCTTAAGGTGCCCAAAAGCAGACCACGAGCTAGACAACCCTCTATATCTATCCTCAACCCCCTCCCCCTCGAGAAGAACCGAAGCTTCACATCTTGCCCCTTGTTGCATTTGACTGGTTAGAATGGATCTCTACAGTAGTCCCTATGTAGTCCTTTAAAATCCTGATTATGGCCTATGCTATTTTCCAGGCCATGACTGCTGCGCGGTCTGCGGCTGCGCAGTTTGGCGCCGACGGCTCGGGCGGCGGCGCTTCAGCGGCAGGTGTCGGGGGGCTGCCATATGCGGCTGTGGTTTTGGGATTACCTGGAGCAGAAGTCTTCAGGTATGTAGGATCGTAGCCGTTTTGGCTCATGTTGTCGCTGTTGGGCCATCATGTAACTTTAGCAAACGGTTTCATAAAAGTGTTAACCTGATGTCCCCCGAAAAGAGAACTACAGATGCTAGTTCTCTTTCCGCAGAGATTAATGAGCTGTCAGCAGGTGACTGGTTTAGGGTTTAGGTTTTCAGCAAAAGGGCTTAGTGTTTAAGATCTAGGGTGTAAGGTTTAGGGCTTAGGGTTCCTCGCCGCGCCAAGTCCAAGAAAAAGACGCTATGCACAGCACTCATTAGTAATCAGTTGGTCCCTGACAGCACCATGTTGTTATGCATTCTACGCCGTTCCAGTCAGATGCTAAAGCCAACACACCGCACCCTCAAGCCTTGACACCTTAACTATAGACCCCAAACCCTTAGCCCCAGAGAAGCACCTGTCGAGGCTACCCTTTTCCAGAACAAGACTTGGGAACAAGTACCGCCAGCGCGGCGATGCCGAAGGCTCCGGAAGATGTTTCGTGGACGTGAGGAACTTGAGGGTCCAGGATCGTTGTAATTTGTAAGGTCGATAGGCCCAACAACCGACTTTTTCACAGTGTTGGCTGCTGTCTTTTGCCGAGCGCAGGGTTAAGGGCCAAGAGCTAGAGCCTGACTTATCCAAGTGCAACCTCACGCGCTGTACGACCATGCAAGAGGCAATAACCCCAAACCCTTTGACCCGTGACTTTAAAGGCTTGCGGCCTGCGGTGTTGACACCCGGACCTTCAGGCTTTCCTGACCAGCAGCAAGCACTTGCCATGATTGCGTAACGTATGGAATTTTCAATTACATCGTTGCTTCCTGCGAAATGGTCTGACCTCCCGAAAAATGTCCTTTCCTCACTGGCACCTGCACGCTGAATTTGGACCATGGTAGCTGTCCCGGCCGTGCAGTGCCCTATTCCTTCATTCCCTCTCCCAGACCCCAAATCGCGAGTGAGTCTGTGTTGGGTAACAACAGTTACTCCCTATAGTAAAAAGTTGCGTATTTCAGAGGCTAGATTGGGACCCCCATGTATGGAAAACCCGCAGATCAGTAGCCAGAAGGGGGTTTCGGAAAAATGAGGATTCCAATGTCTTTAGTTGTATTCTGGGGGATCCTGATTTCAGGAAGTACCAGAACTCACCAGTCCGTATTGGACATTAAAATAATCCTAAGTCATAAAACCTGAAAACCCTAAACCCCAAAACCCTAAACCCTCTACTAGTCCCTATACCGCAGCTTCGTAGCATAGCTTCGTGAGGCAGCTGATCGAGGACTTGCCTGGGAGGGGTTGGTTTTGAAAGAAATTAGGATTACTCCCATCCCCCTAATATTAAACCCCCACGCCCCCTAGTATTACCCATTATGTGATGTAATATCTTGGGAGTATTTAATATTCGGGGGGTGGGGGGGGTTAATATCAGGGGGAAGGGATTGCTGGGTTGACCTTTGGGATGTCTAAATATTTTCCAGTATGAGTTTCATGAGGACCCTACATGTTAACATGTTTCAAGGGCTTCTAAAGGCCGACCAAGCTTAAATACTAAAGTCATGAAGGATTGTTAGTATCAACTGAATCGGGTCTGAAGCTTCAGGGCTTGTGAGACGATCGGCTGTTTCCATTCCTGCAGGTGGCAGTTCTCATTGTAGAGAGCTTCAAATGTCCTGTAGTCTAAACTCCTTAAAGGGGGGTTATATAGGGGATTATATAGGGGAGTATTGTTGGGGTTCCTAAGAAGCATACTAGGAGTTTAGACAATGGCTCAAATGTCCCTGAACAACAGTACCAGGAGAGTAAAATTCGCCAAACATCTGGAACACTAGAAGGTTAGGAAAGTCGCACAGAAGTAGGAGGCTTGCCAGCATCTCTGTGACTGACGCCAAAAGGTATGGACCAAGATGATCAAGATAGTTCCCCAGCCAATGTGTTTTGGGGTGTGGATGTTTGTTTGCGCAGCTCTTGCTGGCCTGAGTCATGTTCGCAGCAGTAGCATTTGCCACGAATGGGCTTTGCGTTGTATGAGCTATTGTTTAAACTCCTCAAATGGGTGTTATAGGGGAGTCTTATAGGGGGTATTAAGGGGGACCCTAGGAGTTTAGACTATAGCTCGTATGCTCATGCATTCAAGGAATGTTTTTCGACGAATGACATAGCTTGAGGCCGCCTACTTAGAGCCGAAGATCTGCTGCAGTCCCCAATGAGGGTTGCATAGGGGTAATATTCGGAATAGGTGGTCCTAAAATTTACAGTAAACTTCAAACAGGACAAACAACGGCCAGAGTCCGGAGCCCTGCCCCCGAAAGCTCGCAGAAAGGTAGACTCCGCTTGCAAGCCTTTTGCCGCGCGTTCATGTACTGATCCATCGGAAGAATTGTTCTTCCTACGATCATAAGTTGTCCAACAGCGCGCTTCAAACGACCTCTCGTCTAGCATGAAATTTCTTAGGGTTGAGGGTCCAAGGCGGTTTGAAATTTTCTGCGGTGCACAGAAATGGTAGTTTCTATAAATAAAGGGATCCCAAGATGGATTCCAAATACTAGAATGCTTGCTATTCAGATCCCAAAAAGGATGCCCGTAATTTTGGGAAGCCCAAATCCCCACAAACCACCAGCCACTGCACGTCTCCAATTTAGTTACCACGTTCTTTTCCATTTGATTCTCCATTATTTTTGCGGTAGTAACCCTATAAAATCTCATATACCCCCTATGTAACCCTTCCATAATTCAGAAGGGACCCTTGATTGTGGGAACCCCCCCCCAGAATCTGCTCACCAGGAAACCAAGCTCGGCCAGAAGAAATCATCAAGGCCGGGAGAGGGTTTAGGGTTCTAGGGTTTAGGGTTTATAGGGTTTAAGGTCAGGTTGGCCAGTTTGAACGAACTTGGCCATAACTGACACGCCACGCGCATTTTGCCACCTGGCGGTAAAGAACACACAGGGAGGTAAATTCCTTTGATCACAAGGAAGATCTGAAGATATGTGGGTCGTTCCAGACCTGAGGTTCGATAGGAAGTCTACATTGTTGCATCTTGCCCGGCTTGACCAGGAAGAGTTGCGGAAGTCCGTCTACAGCGGATTTTTCAAAAATACACCTACAGAACCAAAGTGGGATCCCCGTAACCCTGTGTAAGCCTCCCGTATCCCTAGAAAACCTACATGGACGAGAGAAAATTCCGGAGGCTCTGCTTCAAGCGGGGCCAGGATTAGGCCAGCCACCCCCAGAAGTGGTGGGGCTGGCTCTTCGCCAGGCCGGGGCGGTTTAGGGTTTGAGGTTTAAGGTTTCACGGTGGGGTTTGGGGTAGGGATTAGGCATGTTTCTAGTTTCGGGGTTGTACCTCTAGGGTGGTACAACTGCCTTTTTCAAGGGCTGCATTTAGTGAATACATGGGCGGCCATAGATGGGCAACCTTCTTCTAGGACTACAACCGTGAAACCGTTGATAAGTCTTGGTTGAAAAGGCGTGCTTCTATTCTAACGTTGCGCCACGGCCCCCGGCTTGACAGGAATGAGTTCTGGGCTCAAAGTGTTCATTTTAAGCCCTAAGCCCCAATTAAATCGTAGGGTTGAGGCTTACTGTAGGGCTTATGGATTGTTCGTTCCTGGGATTTGCCACATCGAGGAGTGCAGCTTGGGTTTGGAAAACAGGTTTTCAGAAAATGAGGCACCCTTTGCGGGAGGTGCATATCAAAGTCTGGATCCTCATGGTGCTGATGATGGATGAATAATGAATAATGTCCTGCATAGCTGATGGTGTATAAGTCTTTACAGACGGTGTTGCATGTGCGCGCGCATTTCTTGGATCTTGGAGTCATAAACAGCATGACGATCCCCGGGCATTCCTCGAATCCTTAGAATGTACTGTAGAACAGGACCCTCCAAAGTCTTCCAGATACTCCCTTGCCCACATGACCACAGTCTTACCCAGGGCTCGAGGCCTAGGCTTATACTGGCGGTTTGTACAGGGTTTTAAGGAATATGGTCACTATATACCTCTGCATAGTATGTTTCTTTATTCCCGATACTAACCCCAAGTAAGAAGGGAGCAGCCAGAGTGCTGGGATGTTGGGCTCAAGCCAGCTCATGTAAGCTATGGTCTAAACTCCCAAAAGCGGGTTATGTAGGTGAGCAGTACAGGGCGTATTAAGGGGGATACCAGGAGTTGAGGCTATGGCCCATGTACTGCGTGGATTCTTATAGCAGCCCAAAGGAATCTCAGCTTGCACAGAGGGTCAAGCAGATGGTAATCGCCTGCCCCCCAACCCTAGACCCTAAAGCATGTACCATGTAGTACCCCGCTAGGCCTCAAGTACCAAGGTACCAAGAGTTTCCCTAACGGCTCATTTCACTAGTATAGAGGGTTTCTGCCAATACGATCTTAATTATTGCCGGCGTAGTAGGGGCCTTACACTACTAGGAGCTATGATAAGCCACACAAATTCCTAGTGTCCGAAGGTCTATCCAGTGTGAGAGGCCGCCAAAAATGCTTCAATTCTCGAAGAATGTTGAATTCACTACACCTGCCACAGTGCAAACTTCAGAACTGGAAGCCTCCTCTTGGGCATTGATCTGACCTAGATATTGTCAACGAGATGCTGTACTTCAGTCATGCACACGGTAGGTAAACCTTAAACAAGATGTCCCCCACGTAACAGGGGATTCCCTTTCATGTTCCATTCCCTTTTTCATTTGATCCTCTTTTATTCGGGTAGTGCTGGTTCTTGGCTTCAACAACTTCACAGGCAGGAGTGGCAATCGATGAGGACAGCTGCCCATCCGCTTGCAAACACAGGTCTTGCCACATCTTGCTGCTTACGGGTTCGGAGGAACCCTCAACCCTACAGGTAATCTAAGCAGATGTCACTTTCATTGATGACATCCTCGAGTGTCACCATGCCGTTGGAAAGTGAATGGCTATTTCAACCTCCTAAAGCCGGCCAACTGGCCAGGCTGATGAAGGGCTGCAAAAAAAACTGTTCTGCTGATGAGAACACACTGTCTCTTCAGTTCAGCCGATTTGCGTGGGAAATCCGTCATCCAAGTCCACATATCCACATTGAGGGCCGGAGAATGACACCCGAAGACCTTCTCAGGACTTTCCAAATAAATGTATGGCCTCGAGCCACCTGACCTAAAGGTACAGAAAACTTTGTGCATACGCCGAGGTGATTTTCCGGTGTTTTCGGAGGTCAAGGTCAGTTCTTACCAGGCGAGATCGATCCCCTCGCAAGCCTGCAAGACAAAATAACCAGACCCACCCGCATAAAGCCCTGGCATGCACTTTTTTGGGAGCAGGACGTGGTCACTCGCGCCTTGCGTGCAGCTGGGGACGCTGGGCTCCTGAGTAATTTGGGATTCAGGCTTAGGGTGACTTAGTAAAGAAAACTTCGCCTACAAGCCATGTACTCACCCCAGTGATCCCAAGTATCAACCTACTCGCTAAGTCCGCCTTGATGATCCAGGTTGCTTCCCAAAGCTTGGTAGGAAAACGGTCACGCTACAACCTGCCCATATCCACAACTCTTGAAGTAATTATCATGGAGTACACTACTGTTTCGACCCCACACCTAATCCCTAAACCCTAAGCCAGGTGGAATTTACTCACGTGGCGCGTAGAGGGACTAGTATAGCTAGAACACCAACAAGCTACATAGTTACCCGAGTTCTCCCCCCTATCAATCAACCCACTTACAAACTCCCCCAGACCAAACAGTGGCAAACCCATACAACCCTGCATACGCCCAGTTCCCATTTCAAGTTTCATTTCCTTTTACACTTGTGTTCCATTTCCGGGGTAATATCCCTACGTGATCCTATGTCAAACCCTACATACCATGACTTAAAGTCGAGGCAAAAGGTTGCCCAGAGCCCAGGACAATAATCCCTCACTGCGGTCTATTCGGACAGCACTGGCTGCCGCGCACCCCGGCTACAATCAGCTGGTCTAGGATTTTAGTTTTAGCGGAGTTTTAGGGTCTAGGGTTGGGTTCGTCCGTTTCAGATTTAGGGAGTTTAGGACAGTATAAAGGGTTCAGTGACAACGAATCAGTTGGTTTAGGGTTTGGGTTTTTAGGGTGATTTTTAAGGTTCAGCGTCCAAGCCATCGAAGTAACATGAAATAACAACCCTATGACAACAGTCTGTTTGAGGCTAAGGTGACCGAGGAATGCTGACCAACATTGATTCTCTAAACGTGGGGTGTGGGATTCATGGCTTAGCACCTGGGGGCTATGGTGTGCACAGCATATGCGATGCAGCTATGGACAACGAATTTTTGAGCGCGACTACTCAAAGCTTGAATGTGAGAGATCCAGGGAGCTCAAATTCAAGGGTTAGCGAGCTAGGCTTTGGGGATGTGAGGTTTTCCGTGTCGCGGCTTCGGTAGGACTAGGAACCGAAGTGCTTGAATATTGACGGGCGCGCAAAGGCTGGTTACACGGAACCTGCAGGGAAATCAGATTCTGGATATTGATAGTCAGGGTCTGCATCATGCAATCTGAAACCCATGACCCCCTAAACCCTGCATCCACAAAGTTTTACGTGTTGATGCGCAGCCCTCCGCTGACCTTTGGGCAGGCTGTAACAACGCTTTCCTAAGCAAGCTTACTTTGGCAACCTAGCGCAAAGCGTTCCAGGCAGTTCTAATACAATGGAACCAGCTTTCAGACAACCTCTTCCCAGGTTTAGGGTTTAATGTAGACCCATGATTAATAAACCCCCTCCCCTTAATAGGGAGTATAATATGGATCCTAATATGAAGGCCCTTAAAAGGAGGGGGTTTATTAATCAGGGGTCTACATTAGGGCCCCTGATAGATACATCTGAGCTATAGTCTAAACTCCTATAGTAAGCATAATACTCCCCCGTATGACCCCCTATGTAACCCACTTTAAGGAGTTTAGACTATAGCTCATATAGGGCTGTGGCTCATCCAAGTTGTTGTTGATTGGAGGTGTTCACTCACTCTATATTAGAGAACTTCATAAGCTGGGACCTGCCCCCACCTATTAACAATCTGTAGTAGGCGTCATATTAAGGCTCTGCATAGTTATCCTTAAGGGTCCAAGGACCCAAATAATCAGGTTTTAGGGCACAAATACCATTACTATTATTATAGTACTTGGGGCCTAAAACCCTATTATTTAGATCCTTGGACCCTTAGGGTATATTGTGATTCTTATCCAGGAGGCCGTATCCTATTCGCATGCATGATGATAGGGTTCCAGATGCTGCGTCATACCTTCCCGCTCAAGACAGGTGGTCATCTCTTAATCTTAGCTCCCCTTAAGTTCCCTTCGCAATAATTACAGCCCCGAATACCTAGCACAAAACAAGATCACTTAACCCTACAGTCTAAACCCTACGGATCCATTCCTTCATTCCTAGCTAACCGAAGGCCAGCTTAAGGAATAAGAGCCGCCGGATCTTTTCGTCGTGCGCGCCATGCATCCCGCCAAGCACGGGATTTTGGCACAAAGCCTACCAGATTCTACGTTTCAACTTGCTGGCGAAGCTGCACTACCGACCAGCGGGCTGCAAGGCCTGGAGAGATTAAGTATGTAGGGTCTATGGTGTAGAGACCTGTTAAACGGTCATGCTGAACAATCGGTGTTTAGGGGAACAGGGTGAGGGACCTGCATTCCATGATCATGGCTCAGAAGTGACCCTCTTTGAACGGGATACAGCCTCGTTTATTTGTACAAGTGGCTTTGTCTTTGAACGTGCAAAAAAACGTTCAGCATATTCAAAACGTGAGTCTAGATGATAGCCCCTAGAGTACTCCCCTATATTATCCCCTAAAATTTCAGGAGATTAAACACTAAACCCTAAACCCTATATACCCCCCTGTAAGGAGTTTAGACTATACTATGACTATAGCTCACATGTTTACGGACCCCATACAATCGGCCCTGCCGATTCGCGGAAACATGCCAAATAGGACATGGCAGTCTAAAGGTCCTAAAGGTCCCCATTTCAACCCTAAACCCTAAACCCTACCTGAACCCCAAAAGTATGTAGAATAATTGCCTTTTGGGCTATATTTATGGGTTTTGGGCTATTATTTTACCTACTCTTGGGGTTCAGGTTTAGGGTTCAGAGTTCCAGCTATGTTGGAAACTTTCGACGTCGGTGTGGATGGCTCATGGTCAGATACTCCCAAATGGCTTCCATGAAAAACGCTTCACAAGGAGTTTTCTTCGCACGGGCGGTTCTTGTGCAAACCGAAGTCCCTTTTCCCTAAGTATAGTCCCCCTGAAGTAGATAGAATATGGCTTTGGGTATACTATAATAAGATCCCCATATACCCCATATTCTATCTACTTAAGCCGGACTACACCCCTAGGTAATCCCAGTTTCCATTTCATGTTCTATTTTCTTTTTGATGTGATTCTCCTGTATTCCCGTCAACCCTAGACTCTAGATCTTGTATGTCCCCCTGATCTCCTTCAAGGGACCATAATATTAGGGTTTAGGGTTAGAGTATACAACCCCTAGACCCCTAAACCCTTAGAGTATACTACAGACCCTGCTTCTGGTGGATTCAGGAGCCTCCGGCTGTCTGAACCTAAAAACGCGAAGAGATTGGTACAGGCGAGGTGGAAGCGTACTGGTTCTGGAGGACACCCTGAACTCCTCTAAAATGGGGATTTTAGTAACCTGTGGTTTCTTTTGCAGGGGGGACATATGGGGTGGGGCTGATACAGGGATATATGGGTTTAGGGTCTTGACCTTTGTAGCCCCAACCCCGACAAGAACGAGCTCTTTGGAGTCATACGTTAGTCGTAAAGTTGTCAATATTGGGGGTTGGGGCAACCCAAACCCCCTTATTGACACCAAAAGCTGATTGAACCCAAGAACTACAGCATTTGGGGTGCCTGAAGTGGTGCAGGATTTGCTTAACCCCAAACCCCAAATCCTAAACCCAGAACCCAGAACCCGAACCCCCAAAAACCCTAAACACTAACCCCTAAACCCTGCAGGTAAGGGGGTTGGGGGCCTGATAACTGGCCCCGTTAGGGCTCACCGAGAGAACATCCTTTTGGCATCACCATGCCCAAGGTTCCAAAGGGCTTGGAGTTTAGTGCAAAGTATGCTCCAGAAGTAGGAATTTACCTTATAGTTTGGGTAAGTCTTCCCTAATATTCCCTATATCGGTACTCAGGACCCTGCAGCATCACCATCATCATCCCCACAATGGCTTACTGTCGTTGTTGTCACAAACATACCATCACGATACTCATCGCTATCGTCATCAGCCTCATTGTCGTAGTCACAGTGTCAACAATAATGTGAATCGCTGATTAACAAACCCCCTCCTTTTAAGGGCCTTAATATTAGGATCCCGATTATACTCCCTATGAAGGGGAGGGGGTTTATGCATCATGGGTCTTCATTAGCACCAGCAAGCAGCCACCGGAGGAATAACCGATCGTGTGCTGCTGTATGCCGGTGGCCGCAGCTGGCACTTGCGCAAGCCTTCTGTATATGGGTGGTTGTCAAAATTATGGTCCTTCTGTATATGGGTGGTTGTCAAAATTATGGTCCCTTTTTGGGTACCCTAAATATTAGGTGCCGTATTATAATAGGGATCCTAAGAGGGCCATAATCTTCCATATGGAGTGCATCAATTGCGGAAGGGTTTAGGATTTAGGTTCAGGGCTCAGTGCGCAGAAGTGTCTCAGAGGTGAAAGGGCTTTGGTGCTTTCCACATCGCCTGTCGCCACCACCAGAATGGTGAGTCAATACGTGAAGACATGGGATACGTTCGCGGAAAGAGAACTTCCCAAAGGCGTGGCGCAATCTTTGGGATCATATTAATGCGGATGACATCCACCACTAATAGTAGGCCAGTAGTTATGTGATGAACAAGTACAAACAGGAATTGGCAGCTAGGCCTATGCTATTGCGAACAAGGCAGAGTATGCTAACCTACAGTGCGGAACCCAGTTCCCACCCTTGGCGCATCCCCTTCAATCAGTGTAGTGACAGCAGCTCCTCAATCCCAAGCCCTAAACCCAACTCTTTGACCTCAACCCCCCTTAACCTTACAACCCAAACCTTGAAACCATAGGTCTAAACCCTCCAAACCCTAAGCCTTGAACCTAAACCCAAAGCTCTGAACACATCTGCGCTCCGCTAAGCCTTAAACGCCACCTTTCGGAAATCTGTCCGACGGTCTGAACAAGCAGAGTTGGAGAGTTTCTCAAATCCTTCCCAGGATTAAGGGTTACGGTTTAATCTAGACCCCTGATTAATAAACCCCCCTCCTTTTAAGGGCCTAAATATTAGGATCCCTTTCATGATCTCTTTCAATGGGAGGGTGTTTATAATGAGGCGTCTGGGTTAGGACTTAGGCTTTAGCTGGGCAGAGCGAGGATCGGGGGGGGGCTAATCCTAATCCATAATCCATGTAATCCATGCAAATGGCCTAATCCTTACAATCTGTAACATGGTGGCGTCTGGGTTAGGAATTAGGCTTTATTTAGGGTTTAGAGTTCAGATTTAGGGTTTAGAGTTTAGGATTTATCCTCCACTTAACTCTATCTAAAGAAGCCTAATCTAAGCGTTGATGTATCCAATACCTGAGTACTTATAAGTTTAGGCCGGTTTTTCGGAAGGGATCTGACGATTGAATAGCAGGCTCGGACTGGGCAATAGGGTTTGGGGCTCATTTTCTGAGGCCTTATAAGGTTTATTACCTAAACCGGGTTCCGGGCTTCTCCTGCAAACAGTTTAAGGGCTAAAACGATATAGAGACACGCCACAGGTTTAGGGTTCAGCGTTTAGGGCTAAAGGTAACCTAGGGCATATAGGGATATCAAGCGCTTACAGCTTAGGAGGCTCGTGGAATAATGGATAATCACATGGCAGAAAAGACAATGGGCTATGACATGGAAATTGGTATGCTGTGTATACAGGTAGGGAAAAAGGAATTCGAGGCCAGAAGCACCAACGTTCGCTAGAGGACTACTTACCCCTAACCCCTAAAGCCTCAGCCCTGAAACCTAAGCCCTCCACCCTAATTTGTTCAAATTATCACCCTAAACCCTAAACCCTAACCCTAATCCCTAAACCCTAAACCCTAACCCCTAAACCCTAATCCCTAAACCCTGAACCCTAAACTAAACCCTAACCCCTATACCCTAAAACCTAAGCCGGGATTCCCCTACCTTGCTTCATTCCACACCCCCAAAGACCCTGATCTTTAATCAGGGCTTAGGGTTTAGAACTTTCGTCTCTAAGCCCTCAGGGTTCAGGGTTTAGGGTTGGGAGGCTAGGGTCTAATTAGGGTGTCGGGTACAAAGCAATTCCATCTTCATTTCCATAATTGCTAGGTATAACTTGGGGTTCCCTCGTACCCTGAACACTACTTCGCGAAAACATCATCTGAACGACAGACAATATTTTCCACATAATGTGACGCTAACGACTAGACCCTTAACCCCCAATCCATGAACCCTAAACCCTAATCCCTAAATCCTAATCACACCCTCAAGCTTAAGCCCTCACCCTCTACTTTGCGAAACCCTCATCGTATCTCTTCAGGATGGACTGCGCTCCTCGGTGAGGTCACGCACAGATCTGGCCTGATGGTGGCGGATCATTTCATGGATGCCTCTGCTATCCCTCGATAGCGCTATAGGAATATAGATCCCCTTAAGTAGATAGAATATGGCTTTGGGTCTATTAGAAGAACATCCCGATATTCCCCATATTTCATCTACTTGAGGGGGACTATATTCCGATTACATTAGGTTCATATGTGAATAGACCCAAAGCCATATTCTATCTACTTAAGGGGACTATATCCAGATTACATTAGGTTCATTGTGCATTGGGAGGAGAACTATAACTATGGGCCCACTTGCAACCGCTCCCAGGGTTTCCTCCTAAGTAAAGCCACTTAAGGAGAATTTGGATTAGTTAAGGACAGCTAAGGGAAACCTAACAGGGTGGTATAGGGAGGGGTATGTAGGGGAACCCATGATCATTCAGGGCAGGCTGGGGGGGCAGAGTGCAAGAGTTTGACACTAAGCCCTACACCCAGAAATTTGGGCCCCAAACTCTAAACCCTTACTGCAATTCTGAACTGCTGAGCCCTAAGGGCAGTATCCTAAGCCCGACGCTCAAAGCTCTTTCTGTGGCTGTGAACCCCTACACCTCTAACCACAAGACCCTAAACCCAGAACCCTAAACCCTAACACAACTGTCTATAGCCTAGAAAGACATGTTAACGTCCTCCAAGTAGCAACTGCTAATTGCTGAGATGGTCCAAGTATCCAACTAGCACAGATTTTGAGCCCAAAGCACTCGGGGATCTAGGAATCCATTTGGGCCAAAATCGCATCCCATTCAGGAACCGCGGCCCCTGCATGTAGCACTCGGACCCCTATGGTGACCCCTGAAAAGAGATGCTGGTCCTGCTCCAGTCGCTGTTGCTCCATCCTCAACTAAGGGAATGTAGGGTTTAGGGCTTTAGGGTTTAGGGCTTTAGGGCTTTAGGGTTTAGGGGTTTAGGGGTTTAGGGTTTGGGCCTAAAAGGGCATGTCACATGTGCGAACACATATGGAAATGCATTTTGCACCTGGGTTCAGACATGAATTTAGAACCCGATATTCATTTGAATGGTAGTATGAAGAACTTACTCAGTCTGTCCAGATATATCACCAGCCCCCCCCCCAAGAACAAAAATCGCATTACAGAGGGAAGTGTGGGTCTTAATTCCCCAACATCTGTATATATAGACCCTTAGATCTGATCCCAAAGCCCTAACTCCCCCCCAACCCTAAACTTTATATGCCCCAAGCCCTACACCCTAAACCCGAAATCCCTAAATCTCAAATCCACTAACCCTGAATTAAGCTGCTCAATATTCGGGAGGTGGAGGGTTTGAATATGGTAGTTTCCCTAAACAGGGGGACCCCAATAAAGACCACCAAGATACTCGAACCTCTAATATGGGGGACCCCCATAAAGACCACAATTTGGGAAACCTTAAACCCTAACCCCTGTAGAACCCTAGCCCCTGACCACTATGGAGGCCCTCTATAACCCTTGAAAGGTACCCCTAATTCTCCTAAACCCTAAACCCTAAACCCTAGTGGGGAAAGGGGATGGAGGCTGGCCAAAAAGCTTGAAAGTTCCTTGCCATCCCTTCTTGAGATTGGAATTTAGGGTTTAGGAATTAGGGTGTAGGCATTAGGGTTTAGGGATTAGGGTTCAGGGATTAGGGTTTATAGGGATTGGGGTTTAGGGTTTATGGGGATTAGGGTTTAGGGTTTAGAGTTGACGGTGTGAGACACTCAAAATTTGAGGTTTGGGGGGTTGAGTGATCAGCGCTCGGGTTGAGAATTAGGGTTTGGACACTTGCTATTGTTGTTGTTAAGGAAGTTGAGCTAAATTAATTGCAGAAACTTAGTTTAAGCTCCTTAACAGCAAGCCAAAGACAGCCTGAATGTGAACCTTTACTATCCACAAGTCAACCATACGATTCAAGAGAACGAAAATGGTAGAATATATCTGAAAGTCTTCCTGTGTATGCTTCCCAAAGTTTAGGGTTTTCGGCTGGCATGTTTGGTTCCCACCAAACCGCTATGTTCCTGCGAACCCAGAACCCGAAAACATGAAGAAACGGAGTCAAACAACGGAGAACCTGTGCAACCTCCTACACCCTACATCCTAAACCCTAACCCCAAACTCAAAACCCTCCAAATGGTTCAACCCTACACCAACCTGTACACATATCGTATACCCGTCTTGCAAAGCCTCTGTGGCCCTGAGCGTCAGAGTACAGCTAAACCTCTACTTTCCAATGCAACTACTAAAATTGTTAGCAACTTGTTAGCAGTATACTTTCTCAGGACCTGTGCAACAATTGCTAGTAACATATTCTCAGGTGGGCTGTTCAAAGCTGAATTGCACTTGGGGAGGCTTAGAACACTACGTGGCACTTAGGACCCCTACTAAGGGTTAACCCTTAGTATAATAGGAATATAAGGCAATCCCAAAGGGTTAAGGGTCCAAGGTCCAAGCTAAGTCCCAATGAGAACATTGCATAGGGTTCAGGGTTTAGGGCTTAGGATGCAGGGTTTAGGGTTCAGGGTTCGGGGTTTAGGGAAGCTGTGCTGGTTCCAGCCCATCTATAGTGCTTAATAGCCGAGTTTAGGTTGTACCTTGGGGCCTGGGGTATTACTGCAGTTTGCTATGCTGCAGGCTTCGTAGTATCAACAGCATTTTGGCCAGCATGTGCGCAGGCAAGGGGTACAGGTACTGGGAACAACAAAGGTTGAGTACTGCCTGCTCCCACTAGCAGTGGTCTAGTGGGTTTCTCTTCGGCTTATCTTGAGACACTAATCCAAACAGCACAACACAGATGAGGAAAACCCATGATGAACTTAGTGTTGTGCCGTCTTTGCCGTCTAGTTTGCGTCTGTGAGCAGGCCGCGGTATTCTTGCTCATGGGCAATAGAAACTAGACGGAAAAAAAAGCACAATGCCTTTGAAACACAAAACCACACATGAAATTAGTGCTATGCCTTGGGGTCTAGTTTGTGATGTACGTTAGCAGGCCGGGAAAGTTCTTGTGATACATCGTCAAAAGCTGTTAACAGGGTTCGAATGAGAAAAGATTCCAAGGGTTCAAATGACACTAAGGTTGAAAAGATCCATAAGCCGCCCAAAAACTCAAATTATAAGTTCTTCCCTGGAACCGTTTAGGTTTAGGTTGTAGCGGTAGGGTTGAACTCACGAAGGCCTCTGCACGAACTGATCCCGCTGCGCACGCAGCGCGTTTTGCTGCGCTATAGCGCCAGCTGTCGGCGGCACAATCTCCGGGCATCTTAGGGTTTACAGTTTAGGGTTTAGGGATATTGAGGGGATATGCAGGGATTATATAGGGGGTATATAGGTTTCAGGGTCTAGTGTTTATTTCCAACGGGCTCGAACCCCAAAGAGCCAAAGCATCCAGATAGAAATCTATACTAGGATTGTTTAAATGTAGTCTGGGTTAGTGTCCCCTACGCGCTGCTTAGGACCTTTAGGAAGGAAGAGTGGTTCTAGGAGAGCTTTGTATGCATGCTCGAGCCCCAAGCGTCCAAGTACCCAAATCTACAGGGACTGTAACGGGGTTGAAGGTTTAGGGTTTAGGGACCCCATAACACTGAACCCCAAGAATATAGGTGAGGAATATAAGGACACGGTCCCTAAACCCTAAGCCCTAAACCCTAAACCCTAAAAACCCTAAACCGCGTTCTATTCCTACTGTATTCCTGGAGATCTTTTTTTTGGGGGCTTCCCAGCTTACTCCCTGCAGAAAAACAAGGCTTCAGGTGCCCAAAGAACGTGCAGCTTGTGGTATTATGTAGGAGGACCCCTCACCCTGCGGTATAATAGGAACATAAGAGGACCCTAACCCTTATAGTCACTATTACTGGGTGGAGGACCCACCTAAGGCATTATAGGCAGAGTAAGTATGAAGCACGATAATGCTTCCTATAATGGTAGCTGTAAGGGAATGCAAAATACTATACCTCTTTAGAACTTATGCGTTTCTCAACCTAGATGGTATTTGGGATCTGAAGCCCAATTATTGGGTACTTGCGCTCCAGGGACTGCTCTATGAGGCCTTGTCAGTATGTACTGGCAACTGCTACTTAGCTGCTACTTGAAGGGCAAGGAAGACTCAGTGAGTATACCTACACACCCTATATGACCAATGTACAAACCCTAGCTACAACCCTAAAACTCAAACCCTTACCGGACTGACTAGGTCCCCCTGAGCCCTCAAGTACGAGCGCGGTGCGGGGTTCTAGGCCGGGGCGTGACAAGCATTGGACCAGGGTTTACCTAGACCCTCCAATGTAGTACCTTTTTGGTAGTCCTAATAAGAGTCCTAACCAAAAAACCACACCAAACCCAAAAACAACTACATTGGAGGGTATAGGATCGCTTAACAAGTTGACAGCCAATACCTTAAGTGTCCAGTATACAAAAGTCTTATACTTCCGTCTTCTTATACCATTACCTGCATTAGCCGTTGTTGAGTCTTTTCGGAATATATGAGAATTTCATGCTTTGGGCCCCCCTAGGATATGTTCCATGAGGCCTTGTGAGCAGTGGGGCCTGCGCCGTCAAAAGCAACGTGTTTGGTGGATAAACCCTAGACCCTAAAGCCTACCCCTAAAGGGCCTGTACCGCCCAGCCGCGGGGCTTGTTCTTAGCGGAGGGGATTACGAGGCCGAATCGATAAAGCATACACCAGTGCAATGGATTACCCTGGAATGCAGATTACCTACCATGGCCGAGTTGAAGGTAATCTAACTTTTAGGTGGGGACTAGGGAAGAATGAGTCGCCACAGAAGTAACTGGCCTCTAGGGTTACCAACTCACCGCCAGCCCCCTTCAAACCGTCCACCCTTCATCCTATTAACCAGAATGTGCATGTACCCAATGATAATGCTTAATGTTGAGAAGTTCGGTCTAGACCTTGTTGCCACCATTCCAGCTGCCCCTTAGACGAACTTCCCTCCGAAAGTCGCTCAATCCCTGAAGTTGTCCTGCCTGAGACATACTCGCTAAACGCTTTAGGGTTTAGGGTTTAGTAAACCCTGAGCACTGGAACCCGAAACCCTTGAAACCCTAAACCATCAAAGCCCTAAACCGCGTCAGGCCTAGGGGTTTAGGCATTCCAGTCCCATCCGTTCTTCCGCAGTCCAAAACCCGTACGCTACACCATACTCCCATATCCCGGAACCCTAAACCCTAAACCCTACTCCCTAAACCCTGCTCCCTAAACCCTACTCCCTAAACCCTAACCCTAAACCCTAAACCCTTAACCGTAACCCCAAACCCTAAACCCGAAACATCCTGCTCCTCCACTGTGCTCGGAGAGGAGACGAAGTTAAAGCACGGACAGCCTATAGTCTGGAGTTTAGGGTCTATAGGGCCCTAATTCTCTATTTGGGTCCGTCCCCCACTGTTTAGGGGCTTTATACCACAAAAAACTACTGTAGGTTTACTCAAGCCGTATTAACTCCAACAGCTAGCATGCTCGGGTTTAGGGTTTAGGATGTAGGGTTTAGGAAGTTGAGGACTTTGGCTTTAGGGTTTAGGCTTTGGGCTTGAGGGCTTAGGATTTAGGAGGTGGGGCTTCGGATTTAGGACTTAGGATTCGGGGTTTAGGGTTTCGGATCTAGGCTTAGGGCTTTAGATCTGGGATTCGGTGTTCAGGGTTGAGGGTGTAGGATCTACCTGAACCCTAAAAGTATGTAAGATAATTGCCTTTTGGGCAGTTTTAATGGATTTTGGGCTATCATTTTACCTACTTTTGGGGTCCAGGTACTGCCAAACATGTAGGGCTTAGCATTGCCACTACCTGAACCCCAAAAGCAGGTAGAATAATAGCCCAAAGCCCTTGAATATAGCCCAAAAGGCCATTATTCTACATGAGCCATTGTCTAAACTCCTAGTATCCCCCTTAATAAGCCCTATAGTAGTCCCCTATATAATCCCCTATATAACGCCCTTTAAGGAGTTTAGACTATAGCACACATACTTTTGGGGTTCAGGTACCCTGCATCTAGCCTCTGAAAGAAGAGGCGTGACCACCTGCGGCTGCATGGAGCTTCTGAGCCTCCAAAAGGTTGTAGGGATTAGGGCTGAGGGTTTAGGGGTTCAGGGTTTAGGGTTTTAGGGTTTAGGTCTTAAGGGTTTAAGGATTTAGGGTGTAGGATTTAGGGTTTAGGCTTTTAGGGTTTAGGGGCCTCCAAAAAGTTGTAGTTCAGCTGGAGCTGCTGCGCTGCCAGGAGAATCTGGGTTCTTTCCTTGGACATTCTACGGCCTTCCAGGTCTTTGGTACAGAGCTTGCCAATGGAGTCTTTGAAGACTGGAGAGAACTCACCTTGAGGGCCGTGGCACTGGCCTTGGCCATGCAACTGTGATGGAGCCCTCTTTGAAGTCAAAAAAAGCAATGGTCCCTTTGGCCCAGGCTGAGGCTGGCATTAACAACTCCGACCTGTTATACCAAAGCTTAAGCCACAATAGCCAAACCCTAAACCTTCTACAGACCCTGAACAATAAATCCTTGACCCTAAATCTTAAGCTCTAAGCAGTACCTGGCCTGATGTATGGGCTTCCAAGCTGTAAGGTTTGTCTATTCCAAGTCAAGCAGTTGTAAGAAACACAAAACCCCTCGTCCAACGCCTCTAGGCTCTAGGCCTCTTAGGGTTTAGGGTTTAGGGCTCTAAGCTCTAAACCCACAAGACCAAACCCTTAACCACTAAAGCTTAATCAACCCAAATCTCTGAATCACCACTAAACCTATACACCCAAAAACCGAGTCCCTGAGCTCCTGAAACCTTAAACCCACACCTTGTATTCTGAATCCTAAGCTCAGCTTGAAACCCTACCTAAACCCCAAAAGTATGTAGAGTAATGGAAGGTATAATGGAAACTACTGAAGTATATTGGGGATTTTCTAGGGTTTGGGGTTTAGGGTGTCGGGGTTTAGGGCTTAGGGTTTAGGCCCCAAAAGTATGTAGAGTAATGACCTTTTGAGCTATATTAATGGTTTCGGGCTAGTAACTTGCCTACTTTTGGGGTTTAGGTAAAACCTGTTTAGGGCTTGGGAGGTCTAAAGCACCTGTACGCTAAGCACTGCTTCCTTGACCTTATTATGTAAACTTTAAAATTCTAGACCCCTAGCCCTTACACCCGAAGCCCCCAAAACTGAGCCCTGCACTAATCCCCTCCCCCATATCCACCGCGTGGTGTTGAAATTGTCCCATTGAGGTCTACGACAAAAAATTCGAAATATTTAGCGGGGGCATAGGAGGGTGGGGGTCCTAATATATATGGGGGAGGGAATTCGTAAGATGATGTTGGTAACCCGGACGTCGAAAATTAGGACCCACATTTGGACCGCCTTATAGTCACATATACGACTATTTACTACTCCCTAATCCCCCAACCCGATACACAAAACCTTATTCTACTCATTTCCCAAATTGACCCCTTACACCCTAACCCCTATTGCGATGATTTCCGACATCACTTCCCTAAAGCCGTAACCCCTGAAGCCTAAGCCTAAACCGGCTGAACCCTATATAAAATTAAACAAACCCCACACCTGAACCTTAAAACCTAAACTTAACCCATAGCCCTGAACCCTACAGTATAAATTCCTAAACCCTAGAATGTAGATCCCTAAACCCTGAACCCTAAACCCTAAACCCTAAACCCTGAACCCTAAACCCTAAACCCTAAACCCTAAATCCCTACAACCTGAACTTTGGCCAGGTCTCAGCAGCAGCGACTCCCCCTCCCGGACTCTTCGAAGAGCGGCTGCCCTTGTGGGGAACTCCGCCCTGGGTCAAAACAAGAAAATGGAAACTACTATCTAGGGCGCAGGGTTAGGGTTTAGGGCTGAGGGTTTTAGAGTCTAGGGTTTAGGGTATAGGGTTGGGGACATATTGAGATAATGAGAAAGAAAATGGAAACTGCTATAGTATAATAGGGTGTATATAGGGCGTTATATAGCGATAACGGAAAAAATGGAAGCTATTATTCAGGGTGTAGGGTTTAGGGCGTCAAAGGGATGTGACGTCTACATGGCAGAGAGTTTAGGGCTTAGGGTTTTGGATTTAAGTTTAACTTTAGGGTTTAGGGTTTAGTTTGAGGGTTTAGGCTTTAGGTTTATCTTAAGGGTTTAGGTGTCATTTTGAGGTTTCGGTTAATTTCAAGGTTTAAAGGTCTGTGTTTAGGTCTAATTTTTAAGTTTAGGGTTTAGGGACCCTGGATTAAAGGACTCGCTACATTGCGAAATTGGTCAACCTGCGTCCTCTGTATATCCCGCCTGCAGGTCCCCCCCACCCGAACTTGAGTCCGTAGCTCACATCGGTTGAGTGGTTCAGGTTTGGGTTTAGGCTTGGGGGTTTAGGGCTTAAGATTTATGACTCAGAGTTTTGGTGGCGAAGGGCAATGAGGCAAGCAAATCGATGGCTGGAGATATCCCTAAACCCTAAACCCTAAACCCTAAACCCCAATTTCAAGCCACCTATAACGCCTCCTCAAGGTGGGGATACCCCCCTGAAAGCTTATGCGTATGTTGGTTTTGGTTTCCAAACTATTTCAAACCCTCCGGGGGTTGCGAGTTTGGGGTTTCCGGTTTCGGGTTTGGGGTTTGGGGTTGCTCAGTCCTGGACTGTAGACAATGAACACCCCGAGCCCAGAAGCCGTACACCAAGCCAACCCTGAAAACACCGCTGAGGACCAAAACCCACGAAGACATAGGAAAAGACCTGCCAGGGTCTTTGGTTTCCCCTTCAATTCCTACTATACTTCCTAACCCCCAAGTCTTGGGGTCTCCGTTTTTACGTATCTTACAGCAAGGCTTTAGGTTCACCTGAACTTCAAAAGTACGTAACATAATAGCCCGAAACACCTTAATATAGCCCAAAAGGCCATTATTCTACATACTTTCGGGGTTCAGGTAGGGTTTAGGCCCTAAACCCTAAACCCTTAAACCTAAGCCCTTAACCCTAAACCCTAGATTCCCAATTGACTCATCTTAAACCAAGATGCTGAAGAGGCCGCAGAAATTTCGCCAACCTCCAGTTGTCAGCGGAGCCTCATCATCGAAATCCTGGGCTTGGTTTAAGGTCTACCTGAACCCCAGAAGAATATAGAATAATTGGGAATCTAGGGGTTTAGGGTTAAGGGTTTAGGCTTAAGGGTTTAAGGTTTAGGGCCTAAACCCTATCTGAACCCCCAAAGTATGTAGAATAATGGCCTTTTGGGCTATATTTAATGGGTCTAGGGCTAGTAATTTACTACTTTTGGGGTTCAAGTCGGGTCAACATGAACTGCTTGAAACCTCGACCCCTAAACCGCGAACCCTAAAATTTGTAAAACCTAAGCACCTGAAAATCTGTTCCTCCAAGACCTGTAATGTGGGACCCTCTTTAATATAGGGGGCCCCCTCCCTCCCCCCGAAGAATTGACTATTCTCTGTCATACGCAGCCGGACCCTAAATTTGCCTCGGAAATTAAGATCCATAAAGCCAAGAATCGTACCTGCACCCCCAAAAATAGGTAAAATAATAACCCAAACCACCTTAAGATAGCCCAAACGGCCATTATTCTACATACTCTTGGGGTTCAGGTTAGCCTCGAAGCTGACATTCTTTTTTGGATTAGAATGAGTACTTAGGGTTTAGGGTTTAGGGACTGGCACTACCATTAGCATTAAAAAGATTCTGCAGAGCGTAATTAAGACAATTGAAAATCGAATTAGATTTTATTGAAATTAACATCAAGTAAAATCGAATCTGGTTCGAGTGACATCTAGTTGAACTCAGTTCAAATCCAAATCAGTTGACATTTTAGATCAATTTGCAATCTACGTAGAAGCTAGTCAAAATCAATTGGGGAATCTACTTAAAATCATTAATGAAGGTTCATGTAAGACCAGTTGACATCAAATCAAAACCAACTGAAACAAACTCAAATCGACTGAAAACCAACTTTAAATCAAACCGAACTCTTTATTCAAGCTCAATTGGAATCCGATTAGACTCAATCGAACCTTAACCAACATGAACTTGGAATCCAAATAAATCCAATCAAAATCTAGGTTCAAAAAATCCAAGTACAATCAAAAACTCTATTTGGAATCAATTCAGAACACAATTAGAACCAAGTGAAGTCTGACTGAAAAACTATTTTGAAACCAACTGAAAATCAGAGGAACCTTGGTTTAAAACCAATTGAAATCCGATTGAAATCAGGTGGAAATCTAACCAAAACGAATCCAAACCAAATTAAAACCAGTTCAAATCCAACTGAAACCAATTGACACAAAATTCAAACAATTGCAAGTCTAGTTCAAGCCAATTTAAAACCCAATTAACGCCACTTGAAATCCAATTAGAACCATTTTAAAAATCACCTTTAAATGGATGTTATTCTCTTCAAAGTTTAGGTGAGCTGGGAACATGCGTCATTATTCCCGACCCCTAAAACAAACCGTTTACAGTGGATCCCGGCCACTGCTGGACTATCCCACGCAAAAAAAGGATAGATCGTAAGATTTCGTATAATCCCCAAAAAAGCGATCTCTGTTAAGCTGGGGTCTCTTAGTTTCTGGGTGTCGGCGTCTTGGATATTTGCCCTTAGAGGTAGGGCTGGGTCGTAAAACTCGGTATTCCAATCCTTCGAGGCCTAAGGCTTAGAGCCTTTCAGTTTTAAGGTCTCCTTAGCTAAGACAAACCAAATTTAGGAAATACATGTATCATTTTTAATATTCTGGGCCCCAAAAGGTTTTATTAATCCTTCCCCTTGATGTTAAATCCACCCTCACATTAAACAATAAATTCAGTGGCCTAAAAAAATCCAGAAGACTATTTTTAACAGGGGAAGACTACTTGTAAAAGTGGCCACCTAATGCTGAATTAGGGTTGTTTTGAGGTCATGAGGGCATAAGAAGAAATACAAAGGAATTCGGCACCTCCTTCACTTCCTAGGTTTCGACGATTTTTCATATGGTCTTAATGAAGGGTCCTATATACAAGAACTGAATGCGATCCTGATTGAGTTTATTACGATTTTAGCCGTAATTATTTGATTAAATCTCAGTTGAGTTTCATTCCATTTCAATTGGTTTTAATAGAAGGATAGTTAGATTTCAAATGATTTCAAACGGAATGTAATTAGGTTTTAATAGATTGTAAATCGAATTTAAGTCGATTTTGATTGATTTGCGATGGAATCTTAATTACATTTCATTTGAGTTTACATGGATTTTTACTCGATTCCAATGGGTTTTAACAGAATCAATTTCAATTGACTTGAAAGGGAATTTGAAGTAGATTTCAATTCAATTTGAAAGGAACTCAACTTGGATTTCAATGGATTTTACGGTGGTTATAAATCAATTTCAAGTGGTTTTTAATAGAATTCTAACTAAATGTAAATTTGAATTGGTGTTAACTGGAGTTTAATTCGATTTCGATTGGATAT
Organism: Symbiodinium pilosum; assembly: GCA_905231905.1. Classification (NCBI taxonomy): domain Eukaryota; class Dinophyceae; order Suessiales; family Symbiodiniaceae; genus Symbiodinium; species Symbiodinium pilosum. The sequence goes on from CAJNIZ010041335.1 coordinate 63,459, forward strand.
AAAAAGGAATTCAGATTAGCTTTCAATTGATTTAATTCGATTGCAATAGGTTTTTAATAGAACTCTAATTGTCATTCAATTAATTTTAAATGGTTTTCATGCGATTTCATTTGATCTAAAAAGGAATTTTCAATTAGATTTCCATTCATTGTAAAGGTATTTCAATAGGTCTTTGAAATAATTTAAGTTAGATTTCAATTCGTTCGATTTCAATAAGTACTTACTTAGTTATTCAATTTACCTATTTAATACATTTTAATTGATTATGTATTCGGATTTTAAAGGCAGCCCTATCTAATTCCTTTAACAAATATCCCCACCCCGCAAATGTTGAATGATGATTGAATGATTTTTCGGTGCCCGGATTATGTAATATTACTGGGGGGGGAGCGGCGTCCAATTTAATACTACGGGGAAGGGATTATTCCGCTCCCTTCCAAACAAACTAAGTCCACAATAATTCCCCTTTGCTATGCCGGGTCCCTTACGTAAAGAGGGTCCAACATTAATCCACTTAGATTTATGATGAACATGTTGTTGTTTCATAGTTCCTTGCTGTTATGCCGTCCTCAACCCAGACCCCTGGGAGGATATTCAAAGTAGATACCCCTCAAGGGTCCCTAGAAATTACCCAATACTAGCAGTATAGGGTACTGCATTGGGGTACTCCTGTCTAGACTTTCCCAGGGGTCTCCCTAAACCCTAAACCAAACCCTAAACTAAACCTTGGGTACTGCCCCCCCCCCCCAGTAACAGTCTATATTAGGGATCCTATTAAGGGCTATATATAACCATATTATACTTATTATCCAACTGTTACTCAAAAAGGCAGGACCCAAACTAAAACCTAAATAGCTGGGCCGCTGATTGGTTGATCCGATGCACCACGCCGAAGGCATCCCTCTCCGTTCTGCGCCAGGACTTGGCAACCTTTAGGGTTTTGGGGGTTTAGAGTTAAGTTTAGGGTTAGGGTTTAGGCTTTAAGGCTTCGGGTCTGGGAGTTTAGGGTTACCTGAACCCCAACACTAGGTAGAATAATAGCCCGAAACCTATTGATATAGCCCAAAAGGCCATTATTCTACATAATTTTGCGGGTTAGGGGCTTGGGGTTCAGGCTTTAGGGTTTGGGGGGTTCGGGTCTAGGGCTTTCGGCTTAGGGTTCTAGTCTTGGCTTTTCACTTCCCCAATCTTCTGACAAACTCTATAGACCCCTACGGTCTTTTTTTCTGAGACACCCAGGCACAGGCCCTCATAGTTCCAAGTAATATCGACACGGAGAACACAAGTGTCTGAAACAGATCTGATTGGGAGTTCCTGAACTTGCACAAACATACATACACCTCAAAAAGTGTCCCTCGCAATCCTCGCGTAGTCCCTAACCCCTAAAACCACTTCTCAATTTGGAAACAAGGAGAAATGTAAACAAGAGGGTGTCCCTAAATCAGTGGTAGAAGTAATATCACGACCAGCATGATGTCTCGTATAGCTATCGTGATGCACAGGATGTAAGGCCCTTCTGTGGTTGGGGAGTGGAGGGTATTGATAATTACTATACGTATCATACGTGTAAGCTAACATTATGAGTAATTACTAGAAAGAAGTTTCAGAATAGTACGACTTGGGAAGCTTGTCTGAAGTGTCCCTGTTGCAGGGCCATGAAGGGGGTTCCCAGGGTCGTGCGGGGCCCTAAACCCTAAACCTTAATTAAACCTGACATGTGTTCAAACCCGAGTCGTAAGGAGTGGCTTCTAATTCAGCGCATGGGGTCTGGGGCTTGGGGTCTAAGATCTAATTCGGTTTTAGGGTTTGCCTACTTCTGCGAACTACACTTGTACAAAATTAGTGGGGGTTGTATCTGGACTACGTAGTATAAGGATAGCTCCAACATTGAGCAATACTTGGGCTGGAAATCCGTCAGCCCAGCGACCTTTTTTGGAAGATGCGAGCCAATAAAACGGTTTTAAGGTTTTTTGAAGGCGCCTATGCGGATTTCCATGTGGGCTTAACTGTAGGGACCATATGCAAACGCGTGTACTGTCGGAGCCTAAACAATTCGGATAGGTTTTCAGGGTACATCAATCCATAAGTGTTTAAGGATTATCGGAAATTTCGCAGGCTACTACAGTATATCTTCACCTTTTTTTGACGTACGAGTTGCATGCTGCCCAACCTGCCTAAAGAAGGAAAGAGCCCTCAAGTTCTTCTACTAGTAGTAGCAGCGGTAGGGGTAGGCGGAATCGTAGTAGTAGTAGTAGCAGCAGCGGCAATAGTAGCAGCGGCAGCAGCAGCAGACCCCAACCCCTCTCCACTCTAAACCTGGGCTCGAAAGATGAACCCTCGATGTCTGAAAGCCAAACCACAAATCCCCACAATGTAAACCCTACCTGAACCCCAAAAGTATGTAGAATAATTAATATTGGCCTTTTGGGCTATTTTAAAGGTTTTTGGGCTACTATGTTGCCTACTTTTGAGGGTTTGGTAAACTCTAAACTCCTAAATCCCCAAGGCAAGAACCTTCACCCACAATTTCTGGCACCTCGAACAATGGGTGCGTGTGCAGCTGCCGCGCCTTTCAACTAAACTTACTGGCGGTTACGGGGAACGAGCGGTAACTAGCAGGCCTAAGGGTCCAAGGACCCAAGTGATAGGGTCTTAGGGCCGAAATACCAATGCTATGCCAGTATTTGGGGCCTGAAGCGCTATTATTTGGGTCCTTGGACCCTTGGGGTAATGTCCCTGAACCCTAAACCCTAAACCCTAAATCCTAAATCCCTAAACCCTAAACCCAAAGCCATATATGTATGTACGTAGAATTCGGAGTTAAGGCCTCAAGGGTTGCCCGTAGGCAGTGAAGGCTTAGGACATAGGGACTCCAATACGGTGCTATGGTTTAGGGTTTAGGGTTTAAGGTTTAGGGCTTAGGGTTTGAGAATTTTTTGTGGGACCTTTAAGGGTTTGAGGTTTGGGGTTTAGGGATGTTTAGGGTTTATTCCTGTATTTCCTCTAAGAAAGCCGCAAGAGCCGATCGCAAGATGCAAGGATTTCTGGTAGACCTCAGCCCACAAGCTCTAAACCTTTAGGGTTTAGGGTTTAGGGTTTAGGTTTATGAACGCTAAATGCTAAACTCTACACCCTCAACCTAGACCCTAAGCTCTGAACCATAAAACCATATGAGGAGTTTTCAGGCTGGGTTTCTGATTACTGGCCTGACTTGATTTTCGGGTATAAAGTTTATGGCTGTTAGCTTTAGGGTCTAATGTAGATCCATGAGTAATAAACCCCCTTGTTTTAAGGGCGTTAATATTTGGATCCCTGTTGTGATCCCTACTTAATTAAGGGAGGGGGTTTGTTAATCAGGGGTCTGCGTTAGGGTTTTGAGTTCGAGGTTGGGTTCAGCTTAAGATTAAGGTTTCTGGATTAGAGTCTAGGGTTTGCAGGGCTTAGACGTCTAGGGCCTCGAAGAACAAACTCGCATATTGAGGATACCAGTCATATGAGTAGTTGCTTTGGGCGACAGTCTAGCAGTATATCCTGGTGACCCTAAACCCTGAACCCGAAATCCTTAACTGTAGGGGTCCCGAAACCCATTATGTACTATATGGGGGTCGGTCTAAAGGTTTTTAGGAAATCATTCATGGTTCCTGTAGGTCTAGAAGGGAAAAGCACCGGACATGTGCGTCCATAGTGGCCATGTTGGGAACAGGAAACTTGATCAACTATCAAATATAGCATACACTCGACACTCAAAGTGCTCAAAAGGGAGCGCCTCTCGTCCCAAGCATATAATTCTGTACATGCTTGGACCTCTTGTCCCAAGCATATAATTCTGTACATGCTTGGACCTTTTGGGTTCGTGTTGAGCGGACTGATTTTGAACTTCAAGGCGTCAGGATCCAAGGCTAACAGGTCTTGGGTTGAACGTATGGCTCCCTAGTTTGACCATGCGGTTAAGGTTTAGGCCTCAAGGAATAACATGTTTATGGCATATCAAGCATTTCAAGCTACAAAACCAAGGGCCTATTCCAGCAGGGGCCACTGGCTGCAGCCGTTCAATACAGAGAATTTGTGATCCCATGGGGCTTTAATCCCACAACCCGGAACCGTATAATATGTAACTGAAGCCCCATTGTTGTTCGTCCAGCATCAGCGGTTCCTACCTGCTGGAAGCAGGTGAACCCCAGCAGCTGTAACCGGGAGCCCAACACATCTCAGTTTAGGGTTTCGGGTTTGGGGTTCGGGGGTTTAGGGTTTAGAGGAATCATTCCTTCTCTTATCCAGGCCAGGTTTCCTAAAGGCTCCAAAAAATGGATCCCACTCAAACTGGCTCCACTGCTACATTGGGGAACCTAGGGGATTATTAGAGGGCTCGATTTTTTGGATCCTTTAGGGGGTCTGGGAGCCCTGGTGGATTCCTGTCTTCACAGTTTTGCAAGTGCCTCTTATCAGTAGAGTCTTGAGAAATGGATGTCTGTAGTAGGCCCACTGTTAAATCCTACAGCATACTGTCCAAGTCCCAAAACAATGTATAAAAGGAACAATGACGAGAGGCCCCTTTTCCCTGGGGCTCTAAGTCTATGAATGCTGTAAAGCCGAACCTCCCTCGACTCTACAACCTAACCTCTAGGGCACAGTAGTTTTGATATTCCGTTCCATTCCTTCTGTCCCTACCTGAACCCCAAAAATATGTAGAATAATTGATAAAGGCCTTTTGTGCAATTTTAAGGGGGTTTGGGTCATTATTTTACCTATTTTTGGGGGTTCAGGTAAGATTCATACATCCAGCAAGTTCTACAAACCTGCAGGAGCCAGTGGAGGACGCACCATGGCATGTGAGTGCAACTGATCTTTCCCCTTTCCTCGAAGCCTTCCGTTCCACAGCTAAACCCTAAACCCTAAACCCTAAACCCTGAACCCTAAACCCTGAACCCTAAACCCTAAACCCTAAACCCGAAACCCAAAGGAAGCCTGGACCCAAAAACCCTAGGGTTTAGGGTTTAGGGTTTAGACTCCTAAGCCCAAAACTCCAGAACCAATACAGAGCTCGATATTCTATAGTTCTTTTATAGGCTCCCACAACATGGCCCCTAATTTCTTGGAAGCCCACGGCTATGAATCCTATGTCCTCCCAGTTACAAAGATTTCTAGCCCCTATATAGATTGGACCCTTTGTGCTTGTAAATGCTACTTGGCTCTGCCTTTCGCAGCTTGTAGATGTTGCGCGCCTGCATTCAGGATGAGCAACGTTCAAGGTGTAGGGTGTAGGGATGTTTCTGTGTTTAGGGTATCTGCTTTTCCTACTCCTCTTCCAAACTCTGAATCCTTCAACTCATAGGCACTGAGCTTGTCATCCCTCTGACTCCCAGTACACCTAATTGGTAACGCCCGCGACCTTTATGGGGCCCTGTTCGGAGTTGCACGTCATGTTGTGCCGACCGTGTTTGCAAAAAAGTTTCAGCTGTATATCACTCAGGCTTATACTCAGAAAGCCCAATCCACTTTTACGTTTAGCTAAGAAATACCTGAAATGATACCAAGATCCCTAATCCGATTTATGGGCCAGTCCTTAAATGATGGGTATTAGGCTCCCTATATAACACGCCAAGGCTAAAAGTCATGTTAAGGACACCCCGCAACCCTGAACGCAGCAAATTGTCCAAGAGGCCTGCATGATACCAGGAACCCAACTATGGAGACCTGTACTATACACCCTGAACCCCCTAAACCCTAAACCTTCCCTAACCCTGAACCTTGAACCTATAACCCTAAACCCTAATCATCGTGTAAAGCGCAGGACTTAAGACTTCAGTTTCTCAGGGCTTGGGTGCCAAAAGTCTTCTTCCTCAAGCAAGCGCGTGCAAGTATAGGATCTGAGGTTTTTATGGGTTCAACTACTCAATAATCATACACTTTCCGAAGCCCAGACTAGAATTACTGACCAGTGCCAAAATCCCATGCCCCCATTGATTACGTACGTGGACCTTCAAAAATACTTAGGGGCTATAGGGTTTGGGATCTGTTGGGTATGCACTTATGCCTTTAGATGAGACGCATATTCGTTATCGGAAAGAAGAAACCCTAAGCCCTAAAATGCGAGAAACCCCAAACCCCAATACCGCAAAACACCCTAAACCCTAAATAAAGATCCTAAATCCCAAACCGCCCCAAGCAAGGGAACTACCAGAAAGTAATGAAATACATAGGGCTCAGCCTAAACCCTAAACCCTAAACCCTAAACCCTTAAACCCCAAACCCTAAACCCTAAACCAATATACTCAAGGTTTAGGTTCCCAAAAGCTCTTTGAGACGCTTGCAGCTACTATTTGGAGCCCCAAAACACACTACCTAGGTAGGGGTTTACTGTAGGGTTTAGGGTTTAGGGTTTAGGGTTTAGGGCTTAGGTTCCCTAAACCCTAGACCCTCAAACCCTAAAACCCTAAACTCCAAACCCTAGAACCCTAGCATCCTAAACTCTAAAACCCTACACCCTACAGCCTACAGCACTTGAGCCCTTAAGGGCCTGCTGTGATTTTCACAATCCCGCTTCTCTTGCTGTCCAAACTGAGCGCAGAGCCCCGCACAAGAAGAAAGGCGGCACGAGCACGTGCCCCTAAGGGTCCAAGCAACGCCCACAAACACTTCAGGCTCTAGGTACCCCAAAACCCTTCAATCTTTAGGTACTTGCCGGGCGGGTATTGAATTCTAGTGTTTGGGACCCAAACCCTTAATCGTAGCCCTTCAACAGCTACACCCAAAACTCTAAGCCCTAAATCCTAAACCCTGGATCTTAAACCCTAAGCCCTAAATCCTAAACTCTAAATCCTAAACCTTCTCTACCTCTACATATATATATATGTAAATTTAAACCTTAGTAGGGCTATTTTGGTCGATTAGGATTTAGGGTTTAGGACTTAGGATTTAGGGTTCAGGGGCATCCTTCTGAAGCCCTCTGGCAGCCTCTGGAGGCCTCTGAAGTCCTTTGGAAGCCTCTGGAGGATTCTGGAGGCTCCTGGGGACCTGCAGAGACCTCCGGAAGCCTCTGAAACCCTTTGTAGGCGGATTTAAGATTCTTGGAGGCCCCTGGAGGCCTCTTTGGGGGCCTGTTGGGCGTCATATTCCGGCGCAATAACGAAAACCACCAAGTCTGACTGAATTAGGATTTGGGCCAGCTGGGCTCGTTCGAGCGGTGCCTTAACCAAAACCACATCCTTATTGACCGCTTCAAACCTTTCTTGGAGCAGTGCTAAAACCAAAGCTGCGTCCTTTTAAAGCTTAGCAAGCCCTTTTCGGGTGGTGCTTTAACCAAAACCGCGTGATTTGCATCGCTATGGCTGCTTCCATCACGAACTAGCAAACCCTGAACCCCCACGTGAGATATACAAAAACGGGCTTAAAGGCTGTTGGGAATTTTCTGAAGTGACGCAGGCAGGTGGCGAGCGAAGGAACAAAAGGCGGGTAAACATGTTAGATGAAAAGGGATTTTGGGAGGGTGGGGTGATACCAAATACGTATAATGAACGTATAATGATGAAAGAAGCCTTGCTAGCTTCTAGCTCTAGCTAATCGTGAACCCTAAACAATAAATCCCAAACCCTAAACCCCCTCAGCTTCAGCTAAGGCATCGGCCAGTGAGGCAAAGCTAATTGAAGCCTCACAGCGTTCTAGTTCCGCCTCGCGTGCGAAGCTTGGAGAGCTGCAGCAGAGTTTCAGGGAAAAGGGTTCAGGATTTAGGGTTTAGGAGTTTCAGAGTTTAGGGTTTTAGGGTGTAGAGTTTAGGCTTGGGGCTTACAAGCCAGGAACAAGAACTCCAGTTTACTTCTTGTTGCCACTGCGAGTAGGTGCGTTGCAAGGAGCAGTGCTATGACGACATTCTTACCACTATGAGCATTTCCATCATCAATGCTGGGAGGACTTCGGACTCCATTTGCTATTGTACCTAGAGCATTCTAGACGCAAAAAAAAGGTAAAGATACCAAAATATCAAATGCAAAACCTTATTTGATGGGCATATGGGTTACTCAGGGTAAGACCATACTAACCCCTTATAACCCGACTTTCCATCTCATTCTCCATCTCATTTTCCAGCTGATTCTGCATCATGGCATCTGAATGGGAGCCCCAGGTCCTAAATCCAAGACCCGAAATCCCAAACCATAAGCCCTAAACCCTAAACCTTAAATCCTGAACCCTAGATTCTAAACCGTACATCCTAAAACCTGAACTCTGGGCTTGCCTCTCTCATGCACTTCTTCTTGAAAGTGTCGACAAGCTTCTCGACAAGCTTGTCTTCATGCGCCTCGTAAGATAAGAAGCTTCAGGCTTCGGGGGAGGTAGCTACTTGGAGGGTCAGGGGGGCTTCGTAAGTAAGCTTGTAACCCCTACCACCCATATAGTAACCCTAGTTATCCCCCTGATCAACCTATTTCCTAAGTCCCCCTGACCCTCCAAGTAGGGGGCATTACGTTGTAGGGGGTACCCAGACCCCCAAAAGGATCTAAAAATTAGATCCCCTAGAACCATGGGGGAAATTATGAGGATTATATAGGGGTTATAATGGGTCTATATAGGGGATCTAATTTTTAGATCCCTTTGGGGGTCTGGGTAAAGCCTACCAAAGCTCCGCCACCTGCACGAGTTCGATGGAGGAAATGTTGCAGGTTTCATGTGAGTAGTGGGGTTTTTTTGGTGGTTAAACCTAGTAAGATAATATTCCTTATATGAAATACGATACCCGAAAGGAGGATATAATCTTACTCTATATTGGGTACCATAGTATCCCCAAATAAAATACTACTCATGGGTAGGTCTTTGGGTTTTGGGTGTAGGCCTTTGGGTTTGGGTTTAAGGTCCCTAAACCCCAAACCCTAAGCTGAACCTGTACCTCTAAAGAAATTTGTACTTGATATTTAGGTATGCTTACCTTGTTTGGGGGGTCCAAGAAGACCATGGTACTATCCTTCCTGGGGTAGACTAGGTGGTGCCAGATTTCATCATCCATAATTATGGGCTTGAGGTCTATGGCTAATTATGCGATACAGCATTATAGATACGTGGGGTATATAATCCTATAATCCCTGTAGTTTCCATGTTCCTTTCCATTATCCCTACGTCTCCCTAAACCCAAAACCAAAATATTCTCCCAATGGGGGTCCTGGGCTTCTAGGCCCAAACATCTGGTGGGCTGGGCGATGTTCTCGCAAGAAGTCCTCTCGACATATGGGCTATAGGCTATAGGCTACACTCCAAGTATCCCCCTGAATAAGCCCTATACTACTCCCCTATATAATTCCTATAATCCCTAGATAACCCCCTTTAAGAAGTTTAGACTACAGCTCATATGATGTTGAAGTCGAGCGTGGTCGCTTCTGCTGCCTTCATGAAACTTTTGAATGGAGTTTGCGGAGCATCACGACCTCCATCTGCGATTCACAAGCCGAATCCAGCCTTAGGGGGAGGATACTTATCCCAAGGGTCCAAGGACCCAAATAATAGGGCTTTAGGGCCCAAATACTGTGGTATTTGGGACCTAAAGCCCTACTATTTGGGTTCTTGGACCCTTAGGGTTAGGTTCGCTAGGCCGAAGAGGCTGTCGGCGGACCAGCACGGAAAGCTCCGGAACACCTAAACCCTAAACTCTCCTATGGAACCTTGCTTGGAGGATGTCTTGACTTAGTAAGTCTACTTGGTAACTTGGGTTATATGGCCTATAATGACTCTTGTTAGGGACAGTAGGTAGACTTACTAGACCATAAACCCTGAATCCCCTAAACCCTACACCCTAAACTTAAACCCTAAATCACCTAGACCCTAAACCCTAAATCCCCCAAAGCCTCAACCCAACTTACTAGGTCCAAACATCATTCAAGTAGGGAGCTCAGCGAGGCTAGGGAGATCTTGGGGCGTCCTTAGTCATGGATGGTTAGGGTTCAGGGTGAAGGGTTTAGGGCTTGGGGTTTAGGTCATAGGGTTTTGGTTTTAGGGTGTGTGCCAGTCATAACTGGGACGTGTTTAGAAGGCATCCCCCTGAACACTACACCCAGAACCCTGATCATCCCGCATCTTCGTGAAACTAACACCCTCACCCCTAGCAGCACCTGACACTAAATTGGTTTTTTTTTGTCTGAATAGGAGGACCTTAATATAGACCCCAAAATACTGTAGTCCTTAGCATCGAAAGGCCCATATAAAAGCTAGGCTGCAGGGACGTAATCCGTGAGGCGGGTCTGAGAATGTGCAGGGTGTAGGGTTTAGGGTCAGTTAAGGGTCTAGGATTTTCTGCTTTTGGGTCTTTTGTTGTAGTGATCTACCTAAGCCCCACAAGTATGTAAAATGCTAGCGCTAAACCCATAATAATAGCCCTAAAGGCTGTTATTTTACATACTTTTGAGGTCCAGGTAGGGTCTATAAGGATGAGGCTACGACTTTTAGGCTTTTCAGTCTTGCAGGGACAAAGTCTCGAAGCTCGACGCCTCGTCCCAAGCCCAACCTCCATACCCTAGGGCTCCATGTCTATAAATACCTACATTGGGCCCCAAAGTCTATGAATATGACCTACATTGGGCTATTTGGAGCCTTGGGGATAGTACCCACGCCCGAACAAAAAGTGGAAACGGAACAAGTTTCAATACTCGATACCTAGACCCCCAAAGTAAGTAAACTTCGAAACAATGGTTCGAAAATGACCTGAAGGCCAATTATTCTACATATTTGTAGGGGTTTAGGTAAGCGCCTAAACCCTAAACTCTTAACCCTAAACTCTTAACCCTAAACCCTAAACCCTTAACCCTAAACTCTTAACCCTAAACCCTAAACCCTTAACCGCGTGGGAAACCGTGGAACTCAGCTTCGCGCCCTCCACTTTGCTGCCAGTTTTTCTCTTGACTTGTGCTCTTCCCTGCATGGGACTTCAGATCTAAGCCCTAGCCAGGACCCTCCTTGTACCCTTAATTGGGGATATATGGTCCCTCATAGTGGGTACTTAGGCCCGAATAGAGGGTAGGAGGAGGGTCTAGGAGGATGGGTAGGGGGTTTAAGGGTTTAGGGTTTGGGGTTTAGTGGGTTAAGGGCTAGGAAATTAGGGTTTGGGGATTAAGGGGTTTGGGGATTAGAGGTTTAGGGGTTAGGGATTCGGGTCTGGGCGATCTAGGGCCGGATTTTCAATTTAGAACGGGGTTTAGAGGCTTTAGTGACTTTAGTGTATAGTGTTGAAGAGGAGGGGCCAGGGCCCCTTAGTTACGTAAGTAACCTGTAATGGCCATGAAGAAAGTATACCCCTCAATCCCTAGACCCCACCCACCCTCAGGTGAACATGACAGAAGCACTGTGAAGCCTACATCCTTCCCTGCAGCGCCGGAAAAACTAGCCAAACCCTCAAGGCTTCATGTATGCATCCAGGGTTCAGCATTTTGGGTCTAGGGTTACCTGAACCCCAAAAGTAGGTAGAATGATAGCCCAAAACACCAAAATATAGCCCAAAAGGCAATTCTTCTACATACTTTGGGGGTTCAGGTAGGGTTTAGCGGCTAGGGTTTGGGGTTTTGAGTAGGCATATACTATATGCCGAGCGCCCAAAGGAGCTTCTGTATAACTACTTTGGGGCCCAAGAAATACGCAGCAACACCGGCCCTTTGAGTAGGTGAACGCCTCTTCAAATGGTTAAGGGTTAACGGTTTGGGTTTAGGGTAAAGGGTGCTGCCTGATGGAAACGCAAAACCCTGCGCAACATGCACCCCTAAACCCTAAACACTGAACCTAATCCCTCGACCCTAAAATTCCTGCCACAGACCGGCTTGAGAGGTCGTGCCTCTTTTCTGCGACGATTTTCGTCAACTTCTGAACAAAGGACCTGAGATTTTGGATTTAAGGTTTATGGTTAGGGATGTAGGGCTTAGGGTTTCGGATGTAGGGTTCAAGGTGTAGAGTTTAGGAAGTCAGCACTCAGATTTGGGAAGGGTATCTTTTTACGAGGGTTATGTGAGTCCTTCCCCGCATCATGCCAAATAAGGACTCTGCCGCCCGACATGATAAGGATCCCAACGTAAAAACCCAATCCTGAATCCTCGAAACCCAAACCCTAAAGCCTGTATCCCTAAATCCTATATCTGCCATGTTTTGTATGTATGCTTCCCCCTCGACTTGACACCAAATATACGTATATAAATATAAACATAGATATATACTTCTCCAATATTTCTGTGGGGCCCTAAAGTACACAACAACAAGCCGACCTCCACCCTGTTTCCCTAGATAACTGCATATCTCTATAGCTATAGGTACGCGGAGATATGTATAGACATATCCCTAGATCATCTCTATATAGCCCCGCCTTTCTATCCCCTTCACAGGGGCCTACACAACCCCCTAATTTAAACTTGGGTACTGCCCCCACCCTGTGACAATCTATATTATAGCAGGGGTCATATTAAGGGCTATATACACTTGCATTACGAATACTATCCAACAATTACAGAGTGGAGGCAGTGACCCAAGCTAAAAACCTAAACCCCGAGCTGCAACTTAAGTAGATATATGTACAAATATATCCCCATATTATCCCTCTCATCCCTAACTAAGCCCGCCCTTATCCCTTTCAAAGGGGCCTACTAAAACCTAAGTGCCCTACCTAAACCCCAAAATTATGTAAAATAATAGCCCTAAACCCTTAATAATAGCCATAAAGGCCATTATTTTACATGCTTTTGGGGTCCAGGCACACCTTAAGCTGCAACTTCCTGAGCCACCGGGCATTGCCGTGTAGGCCGCCCGCTGCGGCCGGCAACCTTGGCTTGGGGATTTCGGCATTTTGCAAGTCCAGATTAGGGTTACCCTACGGCTATTTATAGACTGGGGCCCAGTGTAGGTATTATTTATAGACTTAGGGCTTCAGGGTTAAGGATTTGAGGGGGTTAAGGATTTGGGGTTTAGGGATACGAATTAGGGACCTAGAGACTGGGATGTAAGATTTGCTGTGATATGGCGCTGAAGCAGAGGTGGACATGCCACAGAGTCGCTTCGAGTGTGGCGTGCTGTGCGACGAACTGCTCTGGTCTGACGACAGCTGGCCATTCAACACGCACCCCCACAGCGTCTCAGGCGGCCAAACTACCCAAACCTATTGCTACAAGGGTTTGTGACATAGCTCATTTAAGCCAACAACAAAATAACATTTTGACAGCCAGCACCTTGTTGCTTCTACAGTCCACCATTTTGGGCAGATAAAGCCTGGGGCTGCCGGTGGTGAGCTGGAGACCTCCTGAAGGCGTCCTGAGGCTGGCTTGTCGATAGGAAGGCTGCTGGGAGATCGCTGTTGACTGGGAAGCCCCCCTGCTAGGAGGCTGCTGGGAGGCCGCTGAAGGGTGCTTTGACCCTAAACCCTAAACCCTAAACTCTAAACCGTGGGGGGTGGGCAAGTTTTGGATTTGCGCGCAGAGGAAGGCTGGCCTTGCAAAATATCAGCTGACCCTCTCCAGCACGATAGGGTTACCTGAACCCCAAAAGTAGGTAAAATAATTGCCCAAAACACCAAAATATAGCCCAAAAAACCATTACTCTACATACTTTGGGGGTTCAGGTAGGGTTTAGGGAATGCCTTGATTCCGGCAACCAGCTAAGTCGACGTAGGCGGCCTGCCTATGCCTCGAGTTTAGGGATGGGTTTAGGGATTGCTTAATATTAGGGTTTGGGGATTACTTAATATTAGGGTTTGGGGATTGCTTAATATTAGGGCTTGGGGATTACTTAATATTAGGGTTTGGGGATTAAGGTTTGGGGCTTAGGAATTGGGATTGAGGTTTTAGGCACTAAGGTTTAGGGATCAGGGTTGAAGGAATGGGGCTGAGGGGTTAGGATCTCGTGGCTAAGTGGCTAAGGTTTAGGGATTAGGGTTTGGGCTTAGGGCAGTAAGGTTTAAGGTCCAGTAATATTTGGGGACTAAGGTTCAAAAGTTTAGAAACAAGAAGCTAGCGCATACAGACGAAATTACTCTAGGTACAACTTACAGCCCTAACCTGAATTTTAATTACACAGTGAGCCCTACAGACGTTTGAGCCCTCTAAGACCCTTGAACCCTTCTTCCCTAAAGCACAAGTCCTAAAGCCTGAAAACCCCAACCCAAACCCCAAAGGTAGGTGAAACAATGGTCCCAGATCCCAAAGCATAGCGCAAAAATTGCCTTTGTTCTGCAGATTTCCTAGGTTCAGATCAACCCTTACCCTCAAGCCTTTAACCTCTAAACCCTGAAATCGAGACCCCAAACCCTAAACCCTAAACCCTATAATCCTTAAACCCTATACCTGTAAACCCCCAGACCTTGAAACCCTGCAGCCAAGCTTCCGTCCCTGCCGACCCTCCCCTTCCGCTGCCGCATGCACGGGGGAGTCCGGGACACAGTCTTCTTTCACGCCAGCTTGGGCCGCAAATTGGCATTTTGCATTTCAAAGGGGTATTTAGGGTTGAAGGGTTTAGGGGTTGAGGGTTTAAGGTGAGCCCAAATGAGTGCTTTGAGTTCAAAGGGTATTTAAGGTTGAAGGGTTTAGGGGTTCTGACTTAAGGTTTAAGATTTTTCGGGTTCAGGGCTTTAGGGTCGTTTCGCATCCAATCTATGCTTATGCTACAAGATACTCCCAAATCTGCTCCCAGCTACCTCTTGGGTCCCAAAAGCCCAAAGCATGAACAATGCATTCATCGGCTTTACTTAGGAGTCGAGGGTTTAGGGTTCAGGGTTAAGACCTGCAGAAAGGGATCTCGGATCTTAAGCACAACTTGAAGATAATCACCAGGATCTTGGGTACAACGCTCTCTTTTCCTGCATGGAAAGCCCATCGTGTGCATTGCTTATGGGCTCGAGCTTAAAGGGTAATGTACACAGGCTAGCATACCTCAAGTAGGGCCGGATTCTGGGAGCATCTTTCAGGAAATGGAAGGTTTGAAATTAAGAGTAGAACAGGTTTTTGGAGAATCGAATGCAAGGGAACACGGAAGATGATATGAGGACTGGGTTAATGCAGTGAAGACTAGTTTACTTGCAATGCGGTCTTCGAGTATATCATGCTATTGTTGTAGAAGGGTTCTAAGGAAACGGCATTGGCAATTGTTAGGTCTTCTGAATTATGTGCATGGGAAACCGCAAGAGCAAGTAACATTCGGAACGTTGGGAGCGGTCTTGAAGGTTTTGCGTATGAGTTCAATGAGAAGAAGGCTGACGCTACCCGTGAAAATCCAGTCATGTTGCCGCGGTTAATGGTGTGAATGGTTTCGGGGTTTGAGGTATAGACTTTCCCAACTAATTAAGCCCTAAACCCTATACACCCCAAACCCTAAACTTTAAGTTTAAATCCGCTGGAAATTCTCCGGGAGAGCTATAGGTTCCCTAATCACCCTCTGCTATGCTACGCCCTGAGGTTCTTCTTGAGTTAACCTTTGTTAGGGTTTAGGGTTCATAGTCCCCCTTAAGTAGATAGACTATGAGGTATCTGGGGATCTGATTATAATATACCCAAAGCCATATTCTATCTACGTAAGGGAGACTATAGTCTTTGTTAGGGTTTTCGGGTTTAGGTGTTGAGGTGTCGTGTTGAGGTTTAGGCTGGGACAGAAGCTTAGGGTTAGCTTACAACGGTGGCCAGACGTACCCAGAATAACGGGATCTAAGGGGAAGTCTGCCCCTAAGGGTCCAAGGACCCAAATAATAGGATACGGTTTAGGGTTGAGGGTTTAGGGTTTAGGGTTTATGTTGATATTTGGGCCCTGAAACCCCATTATTTGGGTCCTTGGACCCTTAGGGTGTACCACACTGTGCGCCTGCAGCCTACTCGATTTCGGGCATACCGTGCGTATCAGCAGGAGCAGCTTGGGAAATTGGAGTATGTATCTATGTGAATGTACATATTCCGAGAGAGATACTTATATACATATATACACATATACCTAGACCCTCCTCCTACCCTCTTTTAGGGCCGAAGTACCCACTATTAGGGACCATCTATCCCCAATTAAGGGTACAA
>CAJNIZ010041335.1:83035-98346 GCA_905231905.1 Symbiodinium pilosum
CTTCAATCCTAAACTCGCAACCCTGGACCCCAAACTTAAACCGTAGGCTTTAGGGTCTGGGGTTTAGGGTTTAGGGTTTAGGGTTTAGGGTTTAGGGTTTAGGGTTTAGGGCCCACCCTGTAATCTACTAGTGGAGAAATAGGAAAATAGGAAGATCCTAAAACAATAACCAATATCCTTCATAGTCACTAATTATTGATGGGTGGGGTGTCCACCTCATACATACTCAACTGCCTTTGAGAATCAAGTGAAAAAGAATGGAAACTGGGCTTATGTACAGGTCTTACGATGATTGTAGCATGTAGTGGCCTCAGATATCTAACGATGTCATTTTGAGCTCTCTTTGAGAGAGCCCTATGCTACAATTACAGCGGGGGCCTAGGAACGTAAGCGTAGTAGCTATATGTAGGCCCCTGCATTAGACTAGGGCTTCGGGGAGGGGTATTGATGTTCAAGCTTTTCGTCGTCTTCTGCACTTCCTACAGAACGATCCTGGTGGCAGGCATTGGCGCATGCAACATTAGCCCTAGGGCTCTAACCCTCTAAATAGTACCTACATTGGGCCTTAAACCCTATAAATAGTACCTACATGGAGCCTCAGGGTAGTGGAACCTCATATCCCAACAAGAAACCCCCAGCCCTAATCAACCCTAAGCCCTGATCCCCTCCTCAGCCATGGCTTGGGTTTAGGGCTGCTTTTCTGGTGGCTAGTACGGAATGAAGGGATTGGGTTATATGATATATGGGTTCAGAGTTTAGACTTTTACCTTAAGGTTAAAGGGCTAGAGTACGAGACTATGATAGCAACCATCGCGTAAATTCATGCTTACATACACCACCTAAACCCTAAACGCCAAATAATTTGAAATGAAATGGTCAAGTCCATATTCAATTCCATCCGTCAGTTTCCTGACCATTTAGGTGTCCAAGATCTGGGACTCTACCACATTTAACATTGTGGAAACACTGACCCACAATCATTGAGCTCCATCCTACCCTGAATTCATGGGTTCCCCTAGTATCTCTGCTCTGCTCCCACTGCCTTAAGTTCCCTCTAATGAAGGATATTTGGGAATAAGCAGAGAAAATGATGTCGATTAAGGGTGAATCCAAGGCGAGCAGTATGGGGGAGTTATAGGGGAACGTATGATAAACCCTAAGCCCCAAACCCTAAACCCTAAACCCTAAGCCCTAAACCCTACACCCAAATATGCCCTAAACCGTATAAAGGCTTCTCATCATCGGATAGGTAGGATCAGACGTAGGGTTGATAGCTTAACTGTGGACAAGGGACTACGTAGGCCTCTTAGGCTTGCGGGGTTCAAGGGCTACTGGGATCCTATGGATGGCAACTATACTGGGTTGCTGTTAAGGAACTTAAACTAAGTTACCATAATGGGTTTAGGGTTTAGGATTTAGGGTTTAGGGTTAAGGAACTGAAATTAAGTTACCATAATGGGTATATATAGTAAATAATAGGGTTTCCCCAATATAGTAACAATTAATTTAAGTTCCTTAACAGCAACCCAGTATAAGGTTTAGGACTTATGAGTGTAGACAACGGACTACGCAAGTTTCCTGGGTCTTAAGGACTATTCTGGGCTGCTGTGAAGGAACTTGTTAAAACTTACCCTATGCCCATAATGCGGGAACTTGAATGAAGTTTCTGAACAGCAAGCCAGTATTGGGATGCCATAGTCATAGGGGAAACCTATAAAGTTTAGGAATGAAGAAGACTAGTGGAGAACCCAATGGAAAAATGGGCGCTGGGTGTTGGTAGGAGTTGGTATGGGGCGGGGTGCATTTAGTTGAATAGTTTCTTGGGGGCAAAAATATTGAACGAAGTTTACCCTAAAACCTAACCTAAACCAACCAGGGCTGTAAAAGCATGTTATAATCCCCAACAAGGGCAGGGGGGTTACTAATTAGTGGTCTACATTATACAGCAGGCTTGAAAGTGCAGGCTTGCTGGTACAAACCCTTCACCCTAAAAACCGTTACGGTTTAGGGTTTAGGGTTTGACCCTCTAATAAATTAAACCCTTTTAAACCCCTGTAAACCCTTTAAACCCTTAAAACTCTTTAAAGCCCTCTAAACTCTTTAAACCCTTTTAAACCCGTTTAAACCCTCAAAGCCCTTTAAACTCTTTGAACTCTTTAAACTCGTTCAACCCTTTCTATCCTTTAAACCCTAAACCGATACCCGCGGCCCGAGCCCCTCGTGTCCTCCATTTCCAAGATGTCGTTTGCATGGGCCGCGCTCATTAACTGCCTCACCTGGATTAATGGGTTTGGGGTTTGTCCTGCTTCTGTAAGCCCGAGTTAACTAGAGCAGGTTTTGGGCTTAGGGTTTAGAGGGTTTTGGTAACCACCAATTCCCAAGATTAGGACCTTGTCCGAATCATATGATAGTTACAGGGCTCTAATTTGGGGCCTGTGTTTGCCGCAGTCCTCTTCTTGTCAGAGTCCAGGTACCCTGAGTTACCATATTATGGGTCTATGAGCTATAATCTAAACTCCTAGCATCCCCCTTAATAAGCCCTGTGATAGTCATAGCCCTCTATATATTCCCTTATATAACCCCTTTAAGGAGTTTAGACTCTAGCTTATCTAGGGCTTAGGGTTACCAGAAACAACAAATGATAGAGTTTCCCTAAACCCTAAACCCTAAAACCCTAAACCCGAATTTAGGGTATCACGCAGGTGTCTAACAATCAGGTTTAGTAAACTCTAAAACCCTAAAACCCTAAACCCTAAAACCCAAAACCCTAAAGCCCTCAACCTTTTACATAAGTTCCTTCGGAGCAGCCCGCTAGTCCGTGAGCCCTTACTTGCCGTCAACCGAGAACCCACGACCCCAAGCTGACAGTTTAGAGTTTAGGGTTTGGGGTTCTAGGGTTTTGGGTTTAGAGGGGATGTAGGGGTTCTTTGAGGATATCTATGGTTAAGGGTCTTGGGGTTTGCCAAAACTGCCAATGATCAGGACTATGATACTATGGGGTCTATATTGGGGTCCCCTATTTATGAAAGCTGCCATAAATGGTGTAGAGTTTGCTGATGGCAGGGTTTTGGGGTGTAATGGGTATTTTTTTTCTTACAATAGGTCTGTTTGGTTTGGGGGAGATTGACAGCCTCAGCTTCGGGTCTGGCAATCTAACCCCCACATAGCCCTTAAGTGGGGCCTCCTATACTCACTATCCCTGAAGATCTGCGGGGTCCTGAATATTACGGTTCTTTTGTTGGAAGCTTTTCGTTTTGGGGAAGCCGTCTCGTGTATGGTACAGTTCCCCCTACATAAACCGAGTTCCCCCTAGACCCTAAACTCTAAACCCCAAGCCCTAAACTACACCTTAAAACTCTAAACCCTAAGCCCTAAACTAAACCTTAAAACTCTAAACCCTAAGCCCTAAACCCAGCAACTGGCACCTGCTGGTCCAGCACCGGCTGCCAGTCAACCAGAACCAACTGAAGATCATCTGAAACATCCTATGCTCCGGGTTGCGGTTTTGGGTTTAGGGTTTAGGGTTTGCGGGTTTAGGGTTTGCGGGTTTAGGGTTTGCGGGTTTAGGCCTGAGGGTGTTTAGGGGTTGTGGGCACGAATTCCGCTAGTCATAGACAAAAAAGGTCCATGTAACAAGCACCCACCCGGCTACCTCCATTGCACCTTTGAGCCTTCGTTCAAGACCCTCATGTATCCCAAACCCCTATACACCATGCGTATACACACTGCACCCTAAACCCTATGTGCCCGGTACACCCTATTGCCTAGGCAAACCAAATTCTCTGCCCGATTAAAATCCCAAACCCTGGCCCCTCTGCCTCGTGAACCCTGCCACCCTAAACCCCAAACCCTAAACCCACCCGAATCTGCGAAGTATCAAGCTTTGCGGCATCTTCCAGCAGCGTGCCGCTCCTTGAGAGCAGACGCTGTCGAAACCGCGTTTGGCCACATGGACCCTGCAACCTTTTTCTTGCTGCAATTGCGGAGGTGACAAGCACATTACAAATCATACATGTATGTATATATGTATATATACATGTGTATATATATAGGTATTAATAAAAGGTTTAAGGTTTCGGGGAAAATCATGGAGCACCAAACAATGGAAGATGAACTGTCCGCTGGGATGATAGAAGGATTTCGGTTCTTGCTGGCTGTTGTAGGGAATTGTCTTTGATGTCTGGTTACGAAGTCCCTGCGGTTCGTAACTGGTCTGTTCGCATACGAATATGACGTGCGAAGTAGACGGAGGCTGTACAGCTAAGTGGATGCCTACATCGCAATAACCGATGTTTATTTGAGGAGCAATTTTTTGCTACTGTCCCTTTTGTTCATCTTGGGTGCCTGTATAGATTTCTGACTGACCGAAAGGCATTGGAGTTAAGCGTCCGCATTTGCCGCTGACCTTCGGAATTGAAGGAAGGGCCCACATACGCAAAAAACAAGAGCTGTTGGCAGGAAACAAAGGAAGAGAAACTACTAATTTTGCGATTTAGGGAATGAAGGAGTGCGAAGGAAAGGCCAACCACACCATAGAGGTTGATATAGGAGCTCCTATAGGGTTGCATTCCTGCATTCCCTACCAGCAACCAATATGATGTTGGGCAAGTTCTTGCAGGTCACAATCCTGGCTTACGGCTAAGGAGGATGGAGGAAGTCTTACACACCGTTGGACCCACTGAGTCAGGAAATTCCGATTATTGCTGCTTTAAGGGTGGCGCAGGCTTTCCTCCACCCCCGTATTAGGGTTTAGGTCTTAGCGACTACAACCCTGGATCCTAAACCCTAAACCCTAAACCCTCGACCTAAACTTCTTTTGCCCTGCAACCTTTGCTTGAGAGCACGAACTGGACGAGTTGCGGCCAGAATGTCCTTCCAGGACTCGGACTTCTTACTGCTAAACTAGGCGAAAACAGCGTGGCACTATACGGAGTGGTCGTCAAAACTAAGGTTTGTCTTGGGGTACGCTCCACATTCGGGGCCATACCACAGGGAAAAACATGTGCAAGCACCTACAAATGGGGAAAGTGCAGTAACCTTAGAATGGGACTTGCAGGGATTTGTCCGTCAACGTCAGCACACACGAACGAGACCACGTACGTGTTTTGACTTGCCTGAACCCTGACCCCTATATAACACATCATAGTAGCAACCATTTTCTTTTGCATGATCCCCATATACCCGTATATAACCCTGATGAGCCCCCAGAAACAGTGGTCTGGGTCCTTCAACTCTCCTCCTTCAAGTGCAAGGAGGTCTCTACCAGACACCAACATCCCAACGCGAAGCATGGCACATAGTCCCAAGGCTTTCAAGAGCCTAGCGCTTTCGAGCCGATGTTGGCTGCAGCACATGACTCCCATCAGTTTGAACTGAGCATGATTTAGTGACCTTAAAACCTTTCTGGGGGGTGCACGCTCAGCAAAAACTTATGATGACACAGAGACACCCTATCATCATCAGAGGTCCCCAGCAAGGAAACTGACAGGGGTGTGGAGTCTGTAGCGCCATGTGTTGCCTCTTGTGGTCGGGAATGAAGTAACGCATCCCGTGGTCGCCTCTGAGGGTTGTACAATACAAGTAAGTACTCCCCCAAACAAGATTGAAGCCGCTAAGGGGCCCCCTAAACCCTAAAGCCAAAACCCTAAACCTACCAAGGACTACTGCTATTTTCAAACAGTCTACCTCGGCTTCCATGTTAGTTTGAGGAGGCTAACAACCGAGATCATAGCTTCAAATCGCTTCAGCTTGAACCCCCTAAAGTTTAGGATCTTCATCTTCGGTGGCAGTCTGAGTCATAACACTGCCATCCAATTTTCAGTCTCCCCTACTATCCATCTATACAATCCGTGCTAGGTTCCGCCTCAAGCAAGCGGCTTTAGGGATAGTTAAAGCTAACTAAGGCTAAGTAAGGGGAACCCAGGGGCGGGTAGTATAGGGGGCGGAGAGGTAGTAGCGGGAACCATAAAATTTAGGACCATGGAACAATATCTCCGCTTTCATTGGGGATGAAGGTTACCAAACAATCCCTACAAGTTATCGCCTGTCATAACCCCTCCACCCCCAAACACCCTGCAAAAATGAGGGGCCTCGACCCGAAGAATCATGATAAGGGCGGGCTTAAGAGCATGGCGTACTGGAATCATGCCAGGAAAACGCTGGAATAGAACGACTCATTCTGCAAGCTCCCAGTTTAGGGTTCAGGGCATGAATGAATAGAGTTTAGGGTTTAGGGTTGAGGGTTTAGGGTGACAGCGGGCCCTCGCCCAATTCGGCCCTCATTCTCGAATCGTGGGTCCGCCTACTACCCCACTATACTAACCCCCCCTTAGGTTCCCCCGCCTGAAAGTTATCCAGGGAGAGTTAGGGTTTATTCAAGGCCACTTCAGGGGAACCGTGACCCAGTAGAAGCTTTCCGAATTTCTCAATCTTGCGTCCGCAACAACAGCTAAGGTACCACATACACCCACCTCACCCCTAGGGGTCCAGGGCTTAGGATAAGCCCTAAATCCTGAAACCCTACACAGCGCTAAGCCCTAAATCGTTGTAAGTGGACATCACATTGCAAAGTGCTCCCCCCAATTATCTCCTTTGATGTGTCCCTGCCCCCCTGAATTACCACTACTTTGAGATATCACCAATGCACGTAGCTGACCCCTGAATGAACGCACGATGCTGAATACCAAGCCCTAAATCCTAAACAACGTGAACTCTAAAAGATAAAGCTGAAACCCAAAGCCCAAACCCAAACACCTCTTTCTCCCAGCCAGATCACCTAGACCCGAAACTCAAAATCCAAAGTCCTAAACACCCCCCAAAATCACACCCTATCCCTATACTATAGGCCCCGTAGCTCTCCTCATAGTCATAGCAAGGGTCCCAGTCCCCCCCCTTCATTGACCCTCCAGCATATATATATATATACATAAACACATATCCACATACATGTGTGTATATATATATACACACAACTCTATATATGCGTGTATATATATATATATATTGTTTTGGGGTTTTGGGTTAAGTATGTATGCATGTAGACATATGCTGATGCCCATGCATTTGGGGCCAGTAAACCCTGAAGTCAAAATCCCGTCAACGCCCTAAGCTCTTAACCGGGCTGTTGTTAAGGACTTTATTCTTGTTACCATATTATGAGTATGTAGTGCATAATGGGGATTCCCTACTATAGTAATTAAACCCCTAAACCCTAAACCCCTATGAATAGCAGCGCGGTTGACTTTTCACCCTTACACCAAAAACCTGAAGTCGGTTGCCTCCATCAAGCTCATGACTCCCATCCATCCCATGAGCCCGCCCATAATCCTCGTCGGTTATCCAATCAGGGTTTAGGGTTTAAGGACTGTGTGGGGACGTGTATACATATATATATATATATGTATATAAATATATAGATGTGTAGATGTCTTATGAGTTGCAGTCAATATTTCCCAGATACTTAATGGACATGGCTTCCTTGTAGCGGACAGTATTCAGCACTAGACTAAACTACAAAAGCGACCCCTCCGTCCACTGTTAAGGGTCCCTTCATAAGCCTAAACCCTCAACCCTAAACCCTAGATCCTACACCCTAAATCCTAAACCCTGAAGGGTCCCTTCATAAGCCTGATATTGAAAGTACCTCCTACGTAGCGTTTTTGGGACCCCTTTGAAACTTCTGTCAGGGAAAGCCAATGAGCCCTGAGTTGATCTAGCTTTCAGGTTTAGGGTTTTGGGGTTTAGGGGTTTAGGGGTTAGGGGTTTAGGGTTTAGGTTAGAGTTTTGGGTTTCGGGTTCAAGGATGTCATTCAAGGTTTGGGGAACTGGGGGGTGAAGTCTAGGCAGGTACTAGTACATTATAAAACGCCAATATGATCTGTGATGCTTGGAGGGTAAGGGGACTTGATATGCAGCTTGCGGATGAAAGTATAAGAAGGCCGGCAGGCAACCCCAGTTCGGGGACGTATATCCCAATTTACTGGCTTGCTGTTAAGGAACTTAAATTAAGTTACCATAATGGGTATATATAATAAATAATAGGGTTTCCTCAATATAGTAACTTAATTTAAGTTCCTTAACAGCAACCCAATTTATCGCTTATAACTTGAAACCCTAGAAGCCCAGGTACCCATATAGTAGGTCCTTGGGTTATAGATAGTATAAATGTATATAGGGACTTAAGGACAGGAACCCAATATATAGGTAACTGGGGTTCTAGGGTAAGCTACTTACTAAACACCTTCAGCCCTATAAACCCGAACGCTAAACCCTAGCCCACACGTACTAAAGAAACAAAGCCCGAAGGCATGGCATAAAGCATGCACATTGGGATGCTACAGGCCTTACGGCTAGAAGTGGCAGATTCTGAAATGCCTGAATCTTCCTGCATTCCTGTTAGTATCATAGCAGTGTTCAAGTAGGATCCCCCAGGTAACCACAGGAGCAGATGACTTAGTAACTAAGCATAGGTTTACTGATGGATTTGGAATTACCATCCTGATGTTGCTGTTTTGTCATGGGCTTGCTTATCTTCCCTTTCATCATTCGCTTCTGAAGGTTATGCTACATGTCGAGCTGAAGCCCTGAGCTCTAGAAAGACTATGCCATCATTGGCTATTATTACCACTATTGTTGTTACTCATACTTTTTTTATATTGTTACTACATTCCTGGACAATTCCGAATGACCTTGGATGCATGAAGGCCAACGCAAATTCGTTCAAGACTACTCCCTGAACCCTACACCCTAACCCCTAAACCCCTAACCCCTGAACTCTAACCCTTAATAAACCTCAAACCCTAAACAGAGGGCGGTACTGGCTTCCTTGTTAGTCTTTGGCTAGGGTGAACCCGAAAGCCCTGAGAAATACATACCCTCGTAACCCCTACGTACCCCGCCCGCCCGGAATTCCTTGGCTTTTCGATTTTGCGTCACGGTTCAGGCATTAGGGTTAGGGCTTCAGGTTTAGTTTTGTGGAGGGAAGGGCTCCTCAGCAGACTAAGGCAAGCACCCTTGGACGCCGGCTTGAGTCAGTCCATAGATGGTGTAACCCTCAGGCTTGAGGGCTAAGGGTTCATAGGGCTTATAGGGCTTGTAGGCCTTATAGCGTTGAGGTCTCAGGTTTTTGGGCTTGGGGTTTTGAGGAGGTGCTTAGACTGTGGGTGTTGTTCACGCCGTGCTGACTCTTTTTGGGATTTCCCTAAGCCCTAAGCTCTAAACCTTCAGGGCTTTCCACACAATTAGAGGTCTCTTAGAATGAGGATGACCACATATTAGGCCCTAAATGAGGCTGCTTTTCTTTCGAGATATCTGCATTTTGGAGGGTTGTGCTATATCGGAGGCTCATGGGCCCCTGAACCCTAAACCGCAAACCCTAAACCCTAAGCCCTAAGCAATAGGATCCTGGCACCTTTTGGACTGTTCTAAGTCGGGACATCAATCCAGAGTGCAGTAGCCCTAGTCTAGGTCTTACTTATAGACATGGAGCCCTAGGGTAAGGGTCCAAATACCTGATAATCATATACCTACCCCAAAGATGTAATACAATTACTACCCAAATAGAACCTACTTATGGGGTATATGCAGCCTTGGGGTAGGATTGCTGGCACGCTTTGACAACAATCTCAGTCAGGACATGCATGAAAGCCTTGTGAAGCGCGAAATTGTCTGCTGCACGCGGCTCGCAGCTGCGAGCCTATAAGGCACCCATGTAGCCCTGTGAGACCAGAGGGTTAAGGGTTTAGGGTTGCCCCTAGGGTTTAGGGTATGAGGGTTTAGGGTGCAAACTGCCAGATAACCCTACACAGTAAGTGGTGCTACGTGAGGACTGCTGCCTACGTTGTCACAGCAACACCGACAAAGCTTGTAACCCCTTCCACTAATTATGCTAGATACCCCCCACCCCCTAACCTTCACGATCCCCTGAAAGAGACCTCATACGTTGGGGGATATAGTCAACACTAGCGGATGCTTCCTGGAAGGGGAAGAGATCTCGTACATTGGAGTGGGGGAGGGTACAATTGAAATTAGCGGATGCTTGCTATTAGGGGCAGCGCAGGGAGGGCAATGATCTTTAATAGAGCATGCCCGCAAAGGAATCTAAACACTGTCGAGTGCTGAGACCGAAGTAATTACCCAAAATCGCTTTGACGTCTATTTGAGATACCTTATGCCATACGCATACTAGGAACCAGGAACCACAACGTTGGCAATAGTTCAGGCCCCTACATTATGCTCATCACCACGAACATGCCGTATTGGTTTTGGTAAATATTCACTCTCTTGCATCACTTAGCCCACATTACCCTAGGAAGGAAAAGGTCCCTTTTACATGAAAATTAGGAAACCCAAAAAGATCCCTAACATTGATCCAGATTATTGAAGGAAGCTAGGGTCCAAAAAAAATGTCGCCTGTACGCAGGTCAGGATTCTAGGATTTAGGGTTTAGGGTGTAGGGTATAGCCTTTATAGAACCCACATGCCGCTAGTGTAGCCCTCTGAAGGTCTCCCAAAATCCTAAACCCTAAACCCTTAACTCTAAACCCTGAACCGTACAATCGAACCCAAGGATCCCGCCCTAAACCCCGTGACGAAACCCCGTAAATTCTCAATCATCTTTCTAGGGGTTTAGGGGTTTTGGGTTTAGGGGTTTAGGGGTTTGGGGTTTTAGGGTTTTAGGGGTTTAGGGTTTAGGGTTTAGGATTTAGGGTTTAGGGATCCGTTAATAAACCCCAAACCCTTCCCCAAGAGGCCTGTTGATCAACCCCCACTTTCGCATACAACCTCAACTGAATGAAGCCCTATATAACCCTAGCTTCCATTTCATTTTCCACGTTCTTGTCCATCAGATTCTGCATTGTTGGGGATGATCACCCTGAATCCTAAACCCCAAATACCCCTAAATATTCCCATATACCCCTATACATGTACCCTAAAGCCTAAACCCCCCATAGCTGCGACCAATCTTAAAGCTACCGGGGAGCAATCATCAGCAGCGCGCAAGGCACCGAGGTGCAAATCAACACCATGGCCGCCTGGGTTTGTTAAGGGTTTAGGGTTTGGGGGTTTAGGGTTTAGGGTTTGGGGTTTAGGGTTTGGGGTTTGGGGTTTAGGGTTTGGGGTTTAGGGTTTAGTGTAGGTACCAGTAACAGGAGCAAAGGGAACCCCAGAAGGTTAAGGGTCTAAATCGAACCTTCTGGTTGTCTAGGGATGATACAGGGTTTCAGGCAAAGAAAACTGAAGAAATGCGCAGACCTACCCCTGATACGGGTTGGGGAAGTAAGGTTCAAGGATTGCATGCAATTTAGGGATTAGGGTTTGGATTTAGAGGCTTGGGATTTAAAGCTGAGGGAGTAGGATTTGGATATAAGGTTTAGGGCCTTGGGAGTAGGATTTAGGGTTGAGGGCTCTGGGGGTAAGAGATTACGGCTCCGGGAGTAGAGGCTGAGGTTAAGGGATCAGGGGTTAGCCATTGGACTTCTAGTCCCCCTTAAGTAGATAGAATATGGGGTAGCTGGGCATCTTAGTATAATATACCCAAACCCATATTCTATCTACTTCAGAGGGACTATAGCCTTTACTGTGGGTTTTAAGGATTGAGCCTTTCCCGGAAGCTCCAACTAATGTCTACTTTAAACCCTGGAGTCTACGCGGTAGTTTCCAAAACCCTAAACCCTAAACCCAGAGGATCCTTCTCAAAGTCTTCATGGGACCGCCCATACCAGATAAGCTCCTATTTGCAGAGTCAAGGGAATCGGTTTAGGGTTTGAGGTTTAGGGTTTAGGTTCATGGTACCACTATATGCCGTTTAACGGACCCGCATGTCGGACCAGCACATGGAAACTACTCTATAATTTTCAGGGCTGTAAGGCTTGGGTCAAGAGACTTAGTAGATCGTACAGCAGTGGAATTAAGCCGGGTTACTATGCGGCTTATAGGGGCTGAACATGTCGACCTCAAACCCTAAACCCTGAACCGAACCCTGCTTCCTAAGTCCCGCGGGACCCCCCCAAAGTATGCCGCTGCGACCACTGCATGCTGATCTGAGCGGTGATCCAAAATCCTAGTAGCCCCCTCAATAAGCCCGATCATGCTCCCTATGTAATCCCTAAACCCTAAACCCTATATAAGCCGATCATGCTCCCCATGTAATCCTTTGTAAAATCAACCTTTCAGGACTTTAGGCTGCAGCTCATCTAGCCGGCGATTAGCCCTGCGAAATCCTAGCCCCCAGGTTTTGGTTGTACCGTTCGGGTTTAGGGTTTAGGGTTTAGAGTTTGGGGTTTGGGGTCTGGCGCTTAGGTTTGATGGTTCAGGGCTCAGGGTTCAAGAGGCTGCAAGCCCTAAACTCTAAGGCACGCCTGCGAACTCGGACAACCACAAACTTAACGGCTGTTCCAAAAACAACAACTTCGTAGGTCAGAACCCGAATCTACAAAAAGTTGTTGATGGGAGAAACTTCTTTGCTTCTCGTTGTTGCGGGCTCCCGGGCCCTAATCCTTGGACCCCCAAGGCTAAGGCTCAAAATAGCCCAAAAGCGTTTTATAGCATAGTCTTTGGGCCCAAAACCCTCAAAATTATGAGTCCTTAGAGCCTATATAGGGTCAAGTTTAAACCCGGAGAGCCAAACCGTGGAACGTTGGCACTAGACCCTAATTCGTAAACCTGAACCCATGTTGGGAGGACCTTCCGCGCGGGAACGCCGCAGAAGAACATGAGGCTGGTGACCTGAAGGACTGCTTAGTGTTCATAATGGGTTTAGGGTTTCGGGTTTAGGGTTTACAGGATCTAGGTTTCTTTTTTTTTTAATGGGTTTAGGGTTTGGACTTTAGGGGCCTTCATCTGGGCCTTCTCGCCAGGGGCTGAAAGGGTCTAGAATTTACCGTTCTGAGTTTCACCCAGGGCCTAAACCCTATAAACCCCAAACCCTAAAACCTGAACTAGAGGCAATCAGTCGGTCTACCCCTAAGGCTCCAAAGAACCGGAAGCAGATATCATGTTAGGGTTATCAGGGTCTAGGGTTTAGGGTTTAAGCCTGAAAAGGGGTACCGTTGTTGATGCTAAACACTCCTCCATGACCCTGATCTACTGCAATACCATTATTCCCCAAGGTTTAAGGTATTGGTAGTCATGCAGGATGTTAATATCAACCGTATTTGCAGACTTCGAGTTCCAGGGGCTTTGGGCAACTGCTTGTTGCGATGCGGCACCGTGTACCTAGGAGCGCAGAATCTGCGACCCCAGTTTTTGAAACTATTGAAGTGCTCTTGCCGCCTGAGGCCTGGGAACGCAGACCCAGAAACAGGTCCTGAGACCAAAGCCCTAAAACTGAAGCCCTAAATCCTAAACCCTAAACCCTAAATCCTAAAACCTCTCAAGTCGAACCCCAGACCCTATTTGCGGCCTAAATTCTTCGCCACGGACCCTCCCTAGACCCTCATACACTATCCTTTTTTGGCCTACCCAATTTTGCATGTGGGTTATACTCGACATAACAGCCAGGGACACTGAAAAAGAGGCACCTAAAATAGGTTATGAAGGTTTAGTGGTTAGGGTTTAGGGTTTAGGGAAACCCGAAAAAATCAGTCCCACTGTTCTAGTGGGTCCCGATAATGAGGATTAGGCTTCAGGCTCTAAGTTTTAGGGCTTCACCACAGCATTCTGAGTCTATACTGGGACCGGCTATCTATGGAAACTACCAGAGAAACCCCAAACACAGAAATTACTAAATCCTATACCTTAGGAGGACCCGCCACCCTGTAATCGTGGTATACTAGGAACAAAATACAAGAGCTTATTATCCCTTATAGTCACTGTTACTGGGTGGGGGGTCCACCTAAGGTCTAGGTCAACCGCAAACCCTAAACCCCAACCCAAGTCTTCTGAGACGGGCACTAGTAGCTTGGCTCCATCTGCAGGGTACATGGGAAAGAAGACATTGAAGATGAAGAGCGCCTCCAGCAGGCTGAACAAAAATCCTGTAAACGGGGCTTATACTGGCACTTACAGAGGGACATGTAGGGTTTGCGGATTATGGTTCGAAGGGCTTTGTGGGGGTTACATACGGATATGTAGGTTTGGGAATGATTGTGGAGATGAAGGGTTAGGGTTGTACTAAAGGTCCTTGTACGTAAAGGAGGTGGCCATCCACATGGGGGGAAATGAGTTCCTCAATGGGGAGATCTGGACAAAAACGGGAACCCCTAAAGGTCCAAGTACCCAATTATCATATACTTGCCCAAACCCTATACTAGAATTACTATTACCCCAAACCCAAGGACCTAATCATGGGGTTCTTGGACCCTAAACCCTAAACCCCTAAACCCTAAAACTTATATACCCCTATATACTCCCCTTTAAAGGGACCTAATTATTGGGTACTTGGACCCTTAGGGAACCGACCTTGCGACCATTTTGGGGACAAGTTTTTGTCAAGGCTTAGGGCTAAGGGTTTTAGGGTTTAGGGTTTAGGGCTTAGTCCTTATGATATCAATCCCAATATGGGTGGTTGTCAAAATTATGGTCCCCGTTCGGGTACCCTAAATATTAGGTGCCGTACTCTAATCGGGATCCAACAACGGGCCCATAGTTTTGACAACCGCCCATATGAGATCCTAAGACTGAAGGTCCTTTGATTCTAAAAGTCTTCTCTCTCAGGCCCTAAACCCTAAACCCAAAACCTAAACCCTAAACCCACAAAGACAAAATCACTCCTAAAGCTGAAGGTCTTTGGGGTTTAAGGTTGGTTTGGTGGGGGAGGAAATTTATGGGTACCGGTGCAGAAGCACCAGGGACTTTGTGAACATCATGATGGCGATTTCCCAAAATGATCGGTACCAATTTTTGAGGGTCCCAGTATGAGGATTGTAATATTTTGGGGTCTATGCAGGTCCCCCTATTTACAACAAACTATCGTATGAGTCGTGAGGATTCGCAAGCTTGTGCAGACAACGCGCAAGCCTCATCCTTCAACGCAAGCTTATGACCAGGAGCTCGAGGACAACTCCGTGGTCTCTGGGGATGAAAGACCCTGAGGGTCCAAGGACCTAAATAACAAGGTTTTAGGGTTCAAATACCAGTAATATTAATGGTATTTGGGCCCTAAAACCCTATTTTTGGGTCTTGGACCCTTAGGGAGAGACACCGGAGGTCTGGCAATGCCTGAGGTCCATCTCCTCCTTGGCATCATCTGGGTCATGGTCACTTTCATCATCCTGCCACGGATGCCACGGCTCCTTGCCCTTCCAGAGACCCAAGTTGTCCCAGCCGTCAGAAGTAGCTCTAAGGGGTTTGGAACCCCAGTAGAAAGTATA
>CAJNIZ010041335.1:98772-110920 GCA_905231905.1 Symbiodinium pilosum
AAGGGATCTAGGACCACAACATTGGTGATCATTCTCCCCAAGGGTCCAAGGACCCAAATAATAGGGTATTAGGGCCCAAATACTAGAACATTAATGGTATTTGGGCCCTAAAACCCTACTATTTGGGTCCTTGGACCCTTAGGGTCGTATAATGCTCGGCAAGAGCTCAGTTTGCATTTAATTTGCCATTTGTCCTGTTGACTCTCCATGATCCCTCAACCAAGAAGAATAAGCTTGGAAACTACTTACTTGCCTACATGGGGGTCTCCCAAAGTTAGGGGTACCTTTTTGGGGGTCCCTATAATAAGGACCATAGTATATTGGGGTCTATATTGGGGTACCCTAATTTTGGGAATCTACCACATTTCTTTAGCACGTATGACCGTATAACCCTAAACCCCTCAACCCGAACCCCTACACCCTACACCCTACTAAACGAATTGGGCACGCAGAGTACTGTTAGCTACTACTCTAAACCCTAAACTCTAAGCCCGTCCCCCGAAACTCGAAGCCCAGTAGCAACGTTGAGGGAGATGGCCCCTGCCACAACGCTCCTCAGCCAAGTTTAGGGTTTAGGGTTAAGGGTTCCCCCAAAAGTTCCTACGTGGCACTCAGGACTCAGGACCCCTACTAAGGTTGAACCCTTAGACTTTGATACGTATAATAGGAGTAAAAGGAAACCGCATGGGGTTAAGAGTCTAAGGTCCAAGCTAAGTCCCAAGGAGGTTCATGTACCCCATGAATAATGGCTGCTTGAGATCTTGGTACTAGCTATTTGGGGAAGTATAGGGTTAGCGAAATCTTGGGCCCTTAGGGTTCTAGGACATCGGGATGATCCTGAGTAGGCGCTGGTTCACCAGAAACATGCCAGATGCATCTGATACTTGATACTTTGGCGTCCCATATGGTAGCTTCCATAAATCAGGGAACCCCGATATAGACCCTGTTCTACTATAATCCTTATTATTATTAGGACCCCCAAAGGGCATGCATAATGTTGGGAAACCCCCATGTTTCCCTAAACCGTATACACCCTAAACCCTATGCCTAATTTGGGGAAACCCCAGTATTTTCCCTAAACCCTAAACCCCCTAAACCATATTTTCCCTATACCCCTAAACCCTACACCCTATGACACCTCTACACTTTCATAAACATCAAGGCTCCACAGCAGCCCCATCCACCTGCCCACGAAGATTTCCACGTAAAAATAGTTCGCGCCTCCTTGACAAGATCATGTCAGGGTTCAGTGGGGGGTTTGAAGTTTAGGGTTTAGGGCTTAGGGTTTATTAGGATTGTCTCGTCGACCAGAATATGCCCGTCCTGTCGCTTGTTCCCAGAAGTACATTTTCGAACAGCACCAGCACCAGCAAGAACGCACTTGGGCTCATGAAGAGGGAGTTGGAGCTTTGTAGAAGCCAGAAGAATTACCAATGTTATGGTCCTAGGACCCTTGTACTTCTACGCTATAAGGTATCTTGAAGAAGATGCCGGAATGACATTGGTATGTAGCAGCTCTTAAAACTTAATTCAAAATCCCTCTAGACATCTACCTGCTCACAGTCTCCATTTCATCTTCGGTGTTCGTTTCCATTTGATTCTACGTCATTCGGATAGCAGCCCCAACCCCTAAACAATAAGACTTGAATAGCAAACCATTACGGCAGTTCCAACTATGATCACCCAAGAATCCTAAACTCTAAACCCTGAATCCCTAAACCCTGAAACCCTAGACCCTAAACCCTAAACCCTAAACCTTAGAATAATTACGCCCTGGGGTTTACATGCCGCGTGATTAGGCCGTCCAGGAAAGGAGACAGGCCGCATATTCAAAGCCCCAGGCCTTGTGAAATGGAAGACCCTTTCCAAGGGGCCCGGTTTAGGGATTAGGGTTTAGGGTTTAGGGTTTGGTGTTTAGTGTTTAGGGGGGCCCAAGTAAGTAAGTAAGTGAGTAAGTAACTAACCGTAAGGGTCCAAGGACCCAAATAATAGGGTTTTAGGGCCCAAATACCTTTTCTATCATAGTATTTAGGCCCTACAACCCTATTATTTGGGTCCTTGGACCCTTCGGGTGAAGGAGTAAACAAATAAGTAGAATGGTCTCGGGTGCCAAATACCATGATCTGAATGACGTTTTGCAACTCAGTCTCTGAACTCGGGGGGGGGCCCTTGGACCATTCAAGCCTCTATATCATTTTCTCTCCAGAGACCTATACGGTAGGTAGTTGATCACAATCCAGATTTCCTGTTCCGAGAATGGCCATTATGGAAAAGAATCCCATTTTCCTACCTACGGGATCCCTGGACAATTTCCACAAAGAACCTGTCGACCTTGAATCCTAAATCCTAAAACCATAAGACCCTAAAACCCTAAACCAAACAGATCCCTGGGTTTGGGTAGATCATGGGCAACATCTGCTAGGGTCTGGGTTGACCCTTGAGGTTCAGCAACCTAGATTTTAGGCGGGTGTAGGGTTTAGGGTTTAGGGGCTTGGGGGTTTAGGGACTAGGGGTTTAGGGGGTTAAGGGGTCAGAGGTTTAGAGCTTGGGATTTAGGATTTGGTGTTTAGGGTTTCGGGGTTAAGGGTTTGGGGGTTTAGGATTTAGGCTCAGCAGCTTTCGAAAACGCCGCAACAACTGCCGGTGCCAAGATTCCCTGCCCCCACTCACCACTACACATGGAAGTTTCCCTAAATTACTGTTCCCAAAATGGGGGAAATGTATATAGGTCCCGTATTATAATAGGAACCCAAATATAGGACCNNGTAATTTAGGACAATCCCCACATCAGTAAGGACAAAGCTGAATTAGGATTAAGGATCTCGGTGTGCTTTTCGGTTTGTCAAGTTGTATCCATGATTGCCGGTGTTGTTAGGTTTTCTATTGGGGGCCACATTTAATGTAATTAGGGGTGGGGGACTATTCAGTATGATTATGGGCGGATCTCCTGCCAAGAGCTGCCTGGTTGGGATTTGGGCACAAATGATGGCGGCACATGGGTTTGTGGAAGGCCTGTCATGTTCAGGCACTGGGACCGAAGAAACCAATAACAAGACAGCACAAAGGCGTTTCCTCAGATAACCCCTACGCGATCCTTTAATAAGGGAGGCCCCTGTTTCAGTTGGGTTTGGTACAGGGGGTTCCCGATTCCCGATTACGCTTCTGGGATCTTAGGGGATGTATAGAAATGATAGCGAATCAACGGAAAATCAAATGGAAAATGACATTGCAACTGGGTTTATGTCGGGGTTATGTCGTTTCATCTTTGAGAAACCCCATATATGGTCACGGCAGTAAAGCCTGGCATTGGCAAGGGGCGTGGACGATGCAAGAGCCTGCATAATTTCAGTGGGTTTGTAGGTAAGAACGGTAGCCAGAAATGCAACAGATCGGGAAGCAACACGACCATGATACCACTTGTCAGGCACTGACTGCCGAAGAGCTATGTGGCCTTTTCGCAGGGCAAACACCGAAAGTATGCGGTTTATGCCAGGAATTTGCATTAGGCATATCCTGAATGTATACACGCAGCGAGAGAACGTCGCCCCCCCCGCTTTTTGCAAAGTTTAACATGTTCACTCCGTACGCCTCCGCTTGAGACTCGACCCTGAAACCGTGCCCATGTCCGTCTCTAGCAGCAGCCGAACAACGTCGTCATGGCCGCCCTGCCGTGCAATGGAAATTGGAGTCTCGCCATGATCGGCAGCCCTGTCCTTGTCAGCATTGGCATCCAGCAACAGGCGCACGACTTCCAAGTGGCCTCTTGCTGAAGCAACAAACAGCGAAGTTGTGCCATAATTAGTGGCCTTGTCCTTGTCAGCGTGGGCCTCCCGCAACAGGCGAACGACTTCCAAGTGGCCTTCTTGAGATGCAATGAACAGCGAAGCTTCGCAATAATTAGTGGCCTTGTCCTTGTCAGCGCTTGCCTCCAGCAACAGGCGAACGACTTCCAAGTGGCCTTTTTCAGATGCAATGAACAGCGAAGTTGCGCCACCATTGGTGGCCTTGTCCTTATCAGCATTCGCCTCCAACAGCAAACGTACAGCAACAGTACATCCGTGGCGACAGGCGGCATGCAGAGCAACCCATCCATGTGCATCTTCCAGGTTTGGATTTTGCGGCCTTTTCAAAAGCTGCTCTATGGCGGGAATATGGTTGTCGGCGGCAGTCTGCAAAAGTCGCCGTATTTGTTCCTGAGAGCTTGCTTCAAACGGCCGCAATATGAGCTGGAGATCCATGGGGCCCTCCAGCACCACATCGTCAGCCGGCATCTGGCCATCTGAAAGCACTAGCCGCTGCTTGAAGCGTGGCTGCCCAGTGAGGCGGTGCAAATGACGCTTGATGGCGAGTACCCGGACAGGTTGTTCCTCCACATCTGTAACAGCGAGGGCGAGGGCTTTTTCGCCCGAAGCCTTGAACACCCGCAGCATGCAGTGTCACAGCAGCGGCGCTTGGGGCGGGGCGCAGCAAGCCATTTTGCCGATTGTTTGGTTAAACCCGTACGCCTAAACCCTAAACGCTAGATCTCTAAACCCTAAACCCTGAGCCCCTCGACTATAAGCCCAACATGAACCTTGCGGCTCTGGTTGGTTGTTGAATCTCGAAAGGTGGCACTTAAGGCATCATGTGAAGCTTAGAAAAGTATGTTCGAACACATATTAGCTTCCGTTATGTAACAGTAATCATCCAAGAATGAAAAACTTGCAAACCTCTTCCCTCAAAATGCAGAACTTGCCTCGATTGAGCCCGAAAAATGAAGTTTCAGAGCTTAAGGCTTCAACGTAATCGCAATTCCCGTAGGAAGAAAACAATGCCTCTTGCAACAAGATAGGGAAACCTTCATTCCCCTTTGCCGGTATTCAGAGTCACAATCCAGTTTAAAGACAACTATTGTCAAAGAGATCACCCACCTAAACCCTAAATCCTCCTAGCCCTATTAAACCTAAACGAAAAGGATCCCAACATGGATCCGTCACTAGCAACCTTAGTGAGCCCAACAAAGGCCTCCCCCACTCTGTTCGCTACCATAAAAATACAAGAGGAAGGACCGGCTCCCAAACCCAAAGCATCCCATTTGGCACAAACCGTAAACCCTAGGGTTTAGGGCTTTGACCCTACGTATGCAGAGGCCTGCAGCCTCAACAAGAGAAGTACGTGCCCTAAACCCTACACAGCGTGCCTGACCGCACCAGTGGTACGCTGAACGAAACACCAAAAGCCTGACTTTTAAAACCATGAACCAAGCTAATGAGGGAATCTTAGCTACCCCAACCCTTGGAAAAAGGAACCAAGAAGTATCATTTGACCATAACATGGGGTCCTAACGTTGGGGGGTTGGGGTACCTGAAAAGAACCTTATCACACCATAGTTACAGTACTTTGCAGATCCTCAGGTGCAAGATTTCCTACAGCCACCACTCTAAAGCGTGTATCAAATCCTAAACCCTGAACCCTAAGCCCTAAACCTTAAACCCTAAACCCTAAGCCCTAAGCCCTAAACCCTAAGCCCTTAAGCCCCATGTAGCCTGAGAGTGGGTTCAGCGAGTCCACGAACGCTGACCAGGCAGACGAGTAGCCTGTAGCACCCTGCACCTTTTGCTTGGAGATTCGTTGTACTTATAACCTACTTAGTAACTGTAGTTATAACCCAATTATATCTAGGGTAACTGTGGTTCTGGGATCTATAATTGGGTTAGAACTACAGTTATTAAGTAGGTTATAAGTACAACGAACCTCCAAGTGGGGGCTGGGTAGGGGCTTAGGGCTTGGGGTTTAGGGTTTGGGGTTTGGAGTTTAGGGTACAGGGTTTAGGGTTTGGGGTTTAGGGTGACATTCCATGAGATTTCCATAATGATTGTGAAATGTGGGGGCCTAAATGATTGCCACTGCCATTTTTGGGTCTATTTAAGGTATCCCACACCACGATTCCACAAGGAACCGAAGACAAGGATATTAGGAAGTTCAGGGTTTGGGGCTCACGGGGGTTGAGTTTGGGGGATCAATACTTAGGGTTTGGGTCAATGGTTCGTGGTTTCGCCTCTGCCTGCTTCTGCTTAAACTGGATGGGGCAAGGCAATGTAATACCATTATGGTCATATGCGCTGCAGTCAATATTCCATAAAATAGATGGACACGCGTTCTTATTAGGGAATATCAGGATCCCTATGTTCACCCTTAATGGGCACTTGGTAAGCCTGACGTTGACAGTAGCTCTGATACGGGCTTGTAGACTGTAGAGGGCTTGTCGGCAGGATGCACAGCTCCTTCTCCACGGTACGTAGACACAAAATATGCCCCGCAACCTAGTCAAAACTGGTTTTCTACAGTGGGTTTTTCTATTGATGTGTGCGGGTTCAAGGTTTAGTGCTTTTGGCCTCAAGGTATGGGCTTCAGATTTTGGGGATAAGCTTGGGATTTGCGTGTAAGGGTTTTACGCGTTATGCACTGCGATCCATAATGCATCTCCAATTATGTATTGCCGAATCATAGCTCCCCTAAAGCCTGAGCACCAACTTTGCCCTAACCCCCTCCCACTGCAGACTAATAGCACTTCACACATTCACGCAAAGCGGAGTGTTAAATCCTGCAAAGCACTAGACTCCATATTCAACATCCCATACCTCTGCACCTGAACCCAATTCCAAGCCACCACCCCAACCCCTAAACCCTGCGTCCCGCTCTCCCTGGACCCCATGACCGGAACTATACCACAAACCCAGTACAACCAACCAACCAACCGAGCACAGCTACCTGCATTTCAATGACGGCGTAGAGAAGCCAGAGGATTAGGCCCCAGAAGGGCGCTTGCACGAAGTGCGTGGTGGGGCCTGTGGGCTTGTGCTCGCTGACTTTCTTGGCTTGCCTTTATGGAGTCAAAACACCAAGTAATCCTGTACCTACCCAAACCTTGAATTACAATTCCTATTACCAAAGCCCCAAGTACCCAATATTTTCTGGGTACATAGACCCTATACCCTAAGCCCTGAATATCCTTATATATATATATCACGAAAAACCCAAATATCATAAACCCAAAACCCTAAAGATCCTTATCTATACAAACAAATGAATATATACATATATATATATATATTTATATTTATGTACTTAAACTCGAACCCTATATACCCAACCCCTAAACCCCAAACCCTCAACCAAACCTAATCATTCGGCTACTTGGGGCCATTGGTTCGGGGCGCTTGGGGCTTGGGCATTCCATTACTTAGGGTGGGGGCGGGTTCGGATTCAAAAAATTGAAATTTTACCATTAAGGCAATTTGGGTACCCTAAGTAATGGTAAGTTTATATGGGCTTGAGGGTTTAGGGTTGAGTGTCTAGGGTTCAGGGTTTAGGGTTAAGGGTTGAGGTTTAGGGTTTAAGGTTCAGGGTTTACCCTCAACCCTAAACCCTAAACCGTGTCCTAAACCCTAAACCCTAGACCCTAAACCCTAAACCCTAAACACCTTAGCGCTGGAGGTTTCGGTGGTTTAGGACTCGGAGCTTGGGGTCCCTACGGACTCGCACTGTTGGGGTGTCCACTTTGCTGAACGTAAATAGTTCTATAGGTGAAACAGCAACTTCCATTTGAGCATTGTTGTTCGGTTTAGAGTTTAGGGTTTTAGGTTTTAGGGTTTGGGGTGGTTGAACCAAATAATCAAGATTATAGTCTTGCAAAATTACAAAGAGAAGAAGATAGTATCACTTTACATTGAGACTGTGTCCCTGTCACAAATTCTACCCTCTTCACCTGAAAGAAGCACTGGTGCTTTGGCTGTTGCTACAAATCCAAACTCCAAAAAGCCCTAAACCCGGAGCCTTTCTACTCGGACCTTCTTGCTCTGTATGACTCTGCCTAGACCCGGAACCGAACAACCCAAAACCAGAAATGTCTAGTAGATTTAGGGTTTAGGCTTTACGGTTGTATTTGTAGTTGCCGCATGTGGACACCCAGTATATACACTTACCAGTAACCCTAAGGAACCCTATGCCATACACTCACTGAACCATAATGACAGCCCTATGTCCATATATCCCGAGTCCCCAGCTTTCATGTAATTGTCCATGTCCTTTTCCGTTTGGTCCTGCATTCCTGGGATAGGTTTTGATTCAAAAACGGAAGCCCGGATGGTGCAGCCTGCTGCGACGACCATCAGGTCGTTCTTCAGTAGAATCTGGGACAGCGAAAGCATCATGACGGATTTGGGAGGAAAGTTCTGGAGGTCTAGAAAGTTAGTATGAGGAATAGGAAACCCTCTTGCTACAAGTATGCAGGCATCTACATCACGGAGAGTTGGGTAGATGTGTTGCCGGGATGGGCTTGTGTGTCTGTCAAGTTTGAAGATTGGGCTACCTGAGCCCCAAAAAACATGTAGAACAATGGCCTGTTAGGCTGTTTTAGGAGTTTTGGGCCATTATCTTACATACTTTTGGGGTCCAGGTAGAAGATAAAGAAAGGATACAGGAGCCGGGGGGAAGGGCAGGAGTTCATCCGCAGTCTGACAAACCCATCACCTTCTCGTTTAGGGTTTAGGGTTTAGGGTTTAGGGTATGGTGCTTAACGAAGTTTGAAATGAACAAGCCCGTACAGAATCACCTCGCGATAATGAACATTTCTTCACCCCACCCCCTTTGTGATAAATGCCCCTAAAATATCCTACCATTATAGAATGCGGGGAGTAATTATGAAAGTGGGGGGGTTGGGGAGGATAGTCATTGGCCCTAGACCCTTAAGAAAGAATTGCGTGTTCCCATTTTATTCGCCACTCCCCTATTGAGGTTTTAGATTGTATTGGGCCCTAAACCCTAAACCCTAAACCCCTAAAACCCTAAACCCTAAACCCTAAACCCTAATTCTCTTTACCTCCTTGAACCCCGGAGGGGTAAACTTTCCCGTCTCAGCGTGCCTACCTACCCCAGCCTCCATGGGGGCATAGCATTACCTAGGTTCCCAGTAACCCACTAATGATAAGGGTACCCTTTTTCCTACTGTTCACTTTTGAATAAGGAGACCCAAAATGAAAAAGGGCAAAAGGGTACTACTGGGGTACCTAGATTATACTCCCTGAGCCCTAAACTCAAAGTATTAGTTTCCACAAGGTCCATTATCCCAAAATTGCAAGCCCTTATTTGCGGCTTGAGGTTATTATAATCCCTTCGTAAAACTGCAGGGATGTCTGTTGCAAGGGCGTTCTGGAAGGCCCCGGTAAATCTGAAATGTTCCCAGCTACTTCCGAAAGAATTCAATCTGCTTGGGTTTAGGGCTTGGGCAACAAAGCCTTCTTCTAGAGCTTTCGAAGCAAATATGAAGACAACAAATTGGTACAGAGCCCCAGTCTTGAGGGTACACCGTTGGTTACACTAGGTCAAAACCTATCCCTACATACCCTATACAATCTTGACAACCGCCCTATGGAGACCCTTTACGGTATTCATTCTACCCTAAACCCAAAGCTTTAGGCCAACCCTAATCAAAATACCTTGCGACTTATGCTAAGACCCTAAACCCTAAACCCTAAACCCCTAAAACCCTAAACCCCTAAAACCCTAAACCCCTAAAACCCTAAACCCAAAACCCCAGGGTTCTTGTAACCAAAAGTTGGCTATGGGTTTAGCATTTGAGTAGCGTCTTTTTGGGTGGTTGAACCCAGTAAGATTATGATCCTTATATGAAATACTATACCCCAAAAGGAGGATAGAATCTTACTCTATGTTGGGTACCATAGTATCCCCAAATAAAATGCTACTCATTTAGGGTTGAGCTACAAGCTTTGGGATATAGTTGGTCAAAGTTGGGGCCAGCTTGAATCTTGAGTTTTTGGAGCCAAGCCAACCTACTGTTGATGGACAAGATCCTATTTGGAATTCCTCAACTTTCCCTTCCGTAGGGATCCAATTAGCTCAATGTAGGTAATATTTACAGACTTTAGGGCCCAATGTAGGTATCATTCGTATACTTGGATCTCTATAGGGCTTGAACAACGGCATGCAAGATGCTTCCCATCAAGCGAAGTTCCTTGCCCCCTGAAAGTATGTAACACCTTGAACCGCATGCCAAGTTTCTGTGTTGTCTGCGGAGTCATTGCCTGACTTGTGCGGGCGCAAAAAAGATCTCAGTTGAATTTCTTTCATTGCCATGTTGAATACGCCCAAGGTAATATTTTCGATACCCATATGATGAGTTTATAATAAAGAGGAGGTGAGGACACTTTGTGAGTGAGGGTCGTTAGGTAGTAACATTGGTAGTTACTGAGACTTCTACGCAAAGGCGAAAATGTGGATCCTTGCTGTCTCCCCCCTAAACGACTATGGAACCTCTCAAGAAGGCATACAAATACTACTGTTAGGGGCCGGCAAACAAACCTTGTACATTCTTGAATGTCACGCTCTGCTCTGACACCCCTCCGTCACCTCTGGAAACCCTGAACCCTAAACCTTGTGGCTTGAGGAGACCTGAAGACAAGTACGGGCCAAAGAGCAGGCAAGGAAGACGTACGTACTCTTTTGGAAACCTGTTCGGAATGATGGAAGGCATTTATTCTCATCCGAAGTTTCTTGCACAAGCATGTGTTTTGAAGAGGGCTACGCCTTAACTAGCACATCCCTATAACTAAAACCCTGAACCCTACACCCTAACCTCTGCTGCAACACTGCTTCGTCTTTGGGATGCTATTAGACGAACAGTACAACTACATGCAACATGACCCAGAATTTGCTTGCGGGAATATTTGTCTCTAACGACTGCTACCCCACCATCACTGTATCTGCTGAGTTGCGCGGGCGCGTGTGAAAGCAGATTCCCCCGAAGACCCAAAGCAAGATGTGACCTTGGCTTAGGGCTTAGGATTTAGGGGCAGGTGCTGAGACAATAATGACGATTACTCTTCGTTGACTTCAGGTATATAGGCAAGCATGCAAGATGTTCCTCAACAACAGCAGCTCAGTAGTGCTTCATAGCATTTTCAACTCAATGTTTTCAGAGTCTGATGTAGGGGTTTAGGGTTTACGGTTTAGGGTTTGGGGCCAGATTGTCCAGGTCTACTTGGACGGTCAAGGAACTCAGTAACTGGTTCCACTTGGGGCCATGTAGGTTAACCTAGTTCCTAATCAATCTGTAGCCAGAAACCAAACTCCATGAACCTCCACGTATGTGGAAACCCGTTTGGGCCCTGACTATGTACTATACAGCTACATGAACCCTTTGAATGAGTTTTGGCGCTGAGCGCAAGGGTTTAGAGCTTGAATACGGTGCAAAGGCGAACTGCAGAAAGCTAGAATGAAAAACGGCGTCTCCCTTCACATCACCAGCATACACACCCTGAACCCTAAACGCTAAACACGGGGATACATGGGTTGAAGTGTTGTCTTCCTGCTGCTTAGGGCCCTGCAGCAGCTGAACTTTTATCTCCAGCGGCATCTCTACACTGAACATTAAGCCCATAGATGGATCTCAAAGAAAGCCCGACTTCACGTCCAGGAACCTCCATACTTAGGGGCACTTGGAAATAAATTTTACCTTTTGCGTATTATAATCCTGAGGAATAGCAAAAAGTAGAATTTTTACTAAGGTTCCAAGTTCACCATAGCATACACCACAGAAGCAGTCTCCCTAAACACCAGACCGTCAAGAAGCACCCAAAGCTCATTACTCGTGAGCTCCGACGTGTGCCGTGACAATCTTCTTCACCGCTTAGAGTTAGGGTTTAGGGTTTAGGGTTGGTTAAGAAAAGCTTGAACCTCCAAACTCCTGCGGCTGAGACGCTCAGATAGTGAACCCAAAATTGTCTAGTATAGGGGGTGTTGTTAGCAAGCCCATCTACATGAAACCCTAAACCCTAAACACAAAGCTCTTTTCAGGTGCCAGGGTGGTTGTCATACACAAAAACTCATGGAGAAAACAAACCAAACACAGAGTCACAGCACCAAGAAAGACACATCAGACCAATTGAGGGGCCTAAATGAGCAGAATGATTTGGAGCTTTCCCAGAATTAGGGGTGCCCTTTTGGCGGGGTCCGCATATTAAGGTTCTGGAGAGTGCGTCGGAATGCAGGCCTGTGTTTTTCAGTGAAAACAGGCGTTTTTTATGCGTTTCTAGAAGTTAAATTCACCAAAAA
Organism: Symbiodinium pilosum; assembly: GCA_905231905.1. Classification (NCBI taxonomy): domain Eukaryota; class Dinophyceae; order Suessiales; family Symbiodiniaceae; genus Symbiodinium; species Symbiodinium pilosum. The sequence continues at coordinate 110,884 of CAJNIZ010041335.1, forward strand.
AGCATACACCCATATGCTAAATTGTTTGCTGGCTGTC